>VWZO01015762.1:21539-37468 GCA_013396975.1 Bucco capensis | reverse complement strand
AACCTCTCTGGATCTGTATGTTTTGGGTTGGAAGGGACCATGAAATGTCATCTACTCCAAATCCCCTGCAATGAGCAGAGATATCTTTAATGAGATCAGGTTGCTCAGAACCCTGTCCAACTTCACCTGCAATGTTTCCAGGGATGGGCATCTACCACCTCTCTGAGCAACCTGGGACAGTGTCTCAGTACCCTCAACATAAAAAAGTTCTTCATTATCTTTAGTCTAAATCTCTCTCTTTTAGTTTACAACCACTACCCCTTGTCCTTTCACTACAGGCCCTGTTAAAATGTCTCTCCCTATCTTTCTTCTAGGCCCCTTGATGTACTGAAAGGCTACAGGAAGGTCTCCCTGGAGCCTTTTCCTCTCCAGGCTAAGTAACTTCAACTGATGGAGCTTGTACTGATGAAGCTGTGCACTGGGCACTTAAGTTCATTAGCAAGACAATCTGCCTTGTAGTCTCTTGTGGAGATAGTAAATTGTCAGGTGCACAGACCATCCCAAGTATGCCTTTCCAGGACTTATTAGCAGACCTGAGCAAAGTTATTTATTAGAGAAATTCACTAATTGAAAAAAAAAACCACAAAGGTGTACCTCAGCTTGAAACCAGTGTGAGAAAAATTAAACTGATATACAACCAATTTAATTTCCATAAAGCTTCATCTGTGACCCAGAAACACTGATATGAAAGCATCATTAACAGAACAGATGCATTTTTGAACTGCCAGATGCTGTTACTGACTCTTATTTTAGGCATTTGTTTCAAAACATTGCCAGTTGGTAAAACATAGTCCTTGCTGGGTTGCTTTGTCATCAATATTGCCAGAAGGGCTGGGAGAGACGACTTCCTTAATTCAGAAGACCTTTTGTTCCCCCCTCATTTCCTACCATTCCTACCATGTTCTTTCAGGAGAACATTTTTCCAAACCCTTACACTGAAAGGTTGAGCTTTCACAAAGCTAGCTGTAGGCAGGGATTATTTAGTAAACTTGAGTATATCTGTCTTCTTTAGGGGAGAAATTCTCCATTACAGGCTTAATGTAATACAAAGAACCTCTTAACAAAGATAAGACACTTCATAACATGTTTAAAACCTCATCTTTCTTCTAAACAGGAGAAAGCAGGACTTCTCTCACTTTTCAGAGGTTTGCTTTGCAAAATTGAGTGCACCCTCAGTAAGTTTGCAGATGACACCAAGCTGGGTGGGAATGTTGATCTGCCAAGGCCAGGTCGTGCACTTGGGTCACAACAACCTCACACAATGCTGCAGGCTTGGGGCAGAGTGGCTGGAAAGGTGTTCTGCACAAAAGGACCTAGGGGTGTTGGTTGACAGCAGCTGAAGATGAGCCAGCAGTGTGCTCAGGTGGTTAAGAAAGTCAACAGCATCCTGGCTTGGATCAGCACTAGTGTGGCCAGCAGGACTAGGGCAGTGATTGTCCTCCTGTACTCAGCACTAGTGAGGTCACATCTTGAATACTATATTCAGTTTTGGGCTCCTCACTTCAAGATGAAACTTGAGTTGCTGGAGTGTGTCCAGAGAAGGACCACAAAGCTGATGAAGGGTCTAGAGCACAAGTCTTGGGAGGAGCAGCTGAGGAAACTGGGATTGTTTAGTGTGGAGGCCTGGGGGACACCTTCTTGCTCTCTACAACTACCTGAAAGGAGGTTGTAGCAAGCTGGACGTTGGTCTCTTCTCCCAAGTGACAAATGATTGGGCAAGAGGAATAGGCCTCAAGTTGTGCCAGGGAAAGTACATATTGGATATTAGGAATAATTTCTTCCCTGAAAGAGTGGTTAAGCATTGCAATTGGCTGCCCAGAGAGGTGGTAGAGTCATCATGTTAAAAAACCATGCAGACATGGCATTTTGTGACATGGTTTAGCGGGCATGGTGGTTTTGGGTTGATGGTTGAACTACATGATCACAGAGGGTTTTTTCCAACCTAAATGATTCTATGAGCTTGCAGTTGGGAATAGGAGCTGTGTAATTCCTTTTTCATGCAGTTTTCTGGGTGGTTCGTGCTCCTGAGTTTGCACAGGCCAAAAAGCTGCTACTGAACATATTGGGAAAGGAGCTAAATTGTCACTGTCGACTCCTTGTTCCCACAGGAGAGAAGACATTCTGGATTAATGGTTATAAGCTGAAGGAGGGGAAATTTAGATTGGAGATTATGAGGAAGTTCTTTACCCAGAGAGTGGTTAGACACTGGCACAGGTTGCCCAGGGAGGTTGTGGATGCTTCATCCCTGGCAGTGTTCAAGGCCGGGCTGGATGTGACCCTGGGTGACCTGGGCTAGTGATTGGCAACCCTGCTCACTGTGGTGAGGTTGGAATTAGATGATCTTTAGGGTCCCTTCCAACCTGCCCATTCTATGACTCTATAATTCATTCTATGATTTGGGAGTTAAACTGATTTAATTCTAGTGATTTTGTGAGCTTCTGCAGTGCCTGGAGAGAAATCCAGACCCCTGCTTAGGTCTAAGATTCTTCAAACTGGGTGGAGAATCTCAAAACAGGGTCAGAAATACTGACTACAGTGATAAGGGAGGTGACTCAAATCATCTTGTGAACTATGGAACCACATCCTGGAGATGTCTTTTAATAGCAGGAGATCATGGCCTTGCTTTTGGAGGGAGCTGTGTGCTAGCTACAATTCCTGTAAAATGCTGCCATTTTCTTGGTTGTGGGACTATGAGCTATATTTAAGCTTGATCTTCAAGGAAGAACAACTGGGAATTTTGCTACCTGCATAAACCCCTGTGGCCCAGCAGTTGGTTTAGAAAGGTGAGAGATGGGGGTTTGAATTCTCTCTGTGTAAGAAGAATGTGGATCTTGGTCTCCCCTTTCCTGGGGATTGCTTGTGTCACTGAGCTTGTGTGCTTGTGACTGTAAAAGAAAATAGAAATAGCTGTTGGTATACTTGATTTAGGCACCAAATTCCTCTGAAGTCCTTTATTTTATTTAGTCCTCAAATATTTTTATGGCAGCACTGCCTTTTGTTCGCTTTTCCTGATACAAATATAAGAAGACAAACATTTGAATAGACTCCTGAATGTTAGTAGAGATATTACCTTAGGTAATTTAAGTCATGCAAGGTGAATTTTATGATCATGCTTTAGTTGCTGAGAGGACAATCATCTGAGGAAAATATACTGTAAGGCACTTAGTTATGGAATGGATATAAAGCATTTTGCAGACATAATGCATGAATTACTTTTTGAAACCTCAACATCTGAATTTCAAATGAATGTGAAATATGTATTTAAATTTTAAATTATCAGGCTATTTTTGAAAATGCAGTTGGGGAAAAAATAGGTAATTATTGGTTGTCATTGCAAATCAAGAAAAAAAATCCCTGTTCTGGACTCCTCTGCTTCTTTTACTAATTTCTCAACATTCCTTTGCTTCATCTGACTGTGAAGTTTACTTTCTTCATTTCTGTTTCTCTCTCAGGTCTGCACGCTTCTTTGCAACAGGGCAAGATGATTGTGTCCTCTCCACTCATCTCTGTTAGGACTTCCATGCTGTCCTACCCAATCCTAGAATTACTATTTTCTTCCTTGCCCTCTTTCCTCCTAGCCCGACCCTGGCTTTAGTGGCAACATTTCCAGCCAGGGAGCCCAGTGAGGTTTCTCATCCCTGATAATTCTGAGCCACCCAGACCAAGCTTTCAGTAAGGACCTCTATGTATAGAAAGAGGCTGAACAACTGATATATTTAACACCATTATAAAAATGATTACTCTTCCTTGGGCCTGTTTGCAGACTTCTAACAAGCCCTAGTGCCAGCTCCTCTAATGGAACACACTGCCAGTCTATACACCTTATTAACCAGCCAGGCTGTGCTGCTTTGAATCTCTCTGCTCACCCAGCAGCCAGCAACAGCCTTTGAACCAAATTCCCCCTTCTCTTGAAGGCTCTGCTCTGATCTGAGGGGAAGCTAAGCACAGGCAAGAGACCTGAGGCCTCCATTAGTTCCTCTCTGCTCGCCCTCTGACACGTTCCTCTCCACGCTGGGTTGAAGTGCTTTTCTTTTCTCTCTTCCTTTCTTCCTCTTTAACAGCCTGGCAGTTAAGACAGATTTAGCTGTCACACCAGAGGATGTGATTACCTAAATTGCTTGGCTGTGGTTTCATTTCTCAAGTAAATGAAAATGTAAGACTGTAAGGCTGAAATGGTACCTTCAGTGAAGCAGACTCTGGAGGTCATGCTTCAAAATTCAAGTGAAAGCTCAAATGCATATTTAGCACGGTGGATCATATAAATTAGTTTGGAAAGTGAGCAGCTGCAGGAGTCCCTGGGATTAGGAAGCTAGTTTTGAAGTGGAAGACCTTTACCCCAGACTTTCAGTGCCACCAAAGTGTGAGACCAAATTGAAATGGTCAGGAAGGGACAATTAGCCTGAATAACTTACGTGATAGGATTTTAAAGGGGTGAAGATATTTCTTGCTGGCTTTAGAGACTGTATTAAACTACATGGTGTTGCACTGACCTCGAGTCTCCCTACAGAGCTAAATGCTCTCATGCTGTGTTGTTTCAGACTCATTTTCAGTGAAAGTGGCTCTTAACTGCCTGTTTGCAACTAACACTGCAGGGGCCAATGGCCACAAGGCTCCTCTGGAGTCCATCACAGCAAGGCTTGGCAATGAAGGCTCATCCCACCACCCCAGACAGGAGCAGGGCAGCTGAGGCATTGAGTATTGGACATCTCCCTGGGGATGCTCTAAGGCTGGGCCAGGATGTGGGCTTGTGGGTCCATGGCCAGGCAGGGCAAGGCTGTGAGGAGCTGAAGACCAGCTCTACTGAGATGTAGTGACTGATGGTTCTGAATCATAGAATCATAGAATCCTAGAATGGTTTGGGTTGGAAGGGACCTCTGGAGCTCATCTAGTCCAACCCCCCTNGCCATTAGCCTTGACCATGAGAAGGGTCAGGGGAGCTCTGGGTTTAGGCAGGGATGGGTAAGGCTGACAGTGCCTCAGGGTCATGACAGTGAAATAAGTTGTTGACCTGTAAAGCTGTGTATATTTTAGCCTGTGTTTTTTTTCTGGAAACCTTTCTATAAAGCAATACAATGACAATGAGACTGTTTGGGTATCCACATAAATCATGCATTTGAGTTACTGTAGCTGTAGTATCCACACAAGTGTGGTATCAACACAAGTATCCACCCAGGCCATGTGCTCTGTCTCCTCCATCCTCACTCACTGAAAGTTCCAACTTTTAAGGCTAAACCAAATCCAAAAAGTAAACTAAATCAATAAAGTTGTGAACATAATTGTAACTCAGTACTACTACAAGCACCATTAGGTCTCACAAAAAATAGATACTTTAAGATCCCTTTATTGTTTTTCTTGCCTGTAATTTTAGCTGACACTGTATGAAGTATCTTACTGGAGATATTTAAGAAACAAAGACTAATTTTTGCCCCAACTCATATTAAAAAAACAGATCTTATAAATAAGTATTGCTGGCCTTTAATGATGCTCTGTACTTCAATTCAATCTTCTTTTTTCAGTTACTTAAATATTGCTTGAAAAATTGAAATTTTGTTCAGCTAATAAGAGTCCAAGACACCTATTTTTCTGAAAGTCTTGCCCAGGACCATAACTGGTGGAAGCAAGACTTTTTCTCATATAAATAAACTCCAAACTATATTTTCTCACTAATAAACTATATTTGTCTTTCTATTTTGTGAACAAAATTAAACTGCTCTGCAACTCTGTCCCTCTCTGGCATACCAACTGCTTCAGTGGAATTAATTCCCCTGGGTGCCTTTATCAGAGTTGTTCACTTTGTTCCTGAACATGAAGTTCAGTTCAAAACAACAGAAAGAGAGGAGGAGCTTTTCTCCTTTTGTTTTGCAGTGAGTGAGGAGGAAATGTTTTGTTGCCACAGGCTTCTGAACTTCTGTGGGTCTTTCCAAATGAAACACATAGTGTTGCCTGTGATTTTTCAAGGGACTGGGTTTTCCTTCCAGGCTTATTAACCTTCTGGTGGGATCCAAGATGAACTCATTTCTCCCAAAGCTAAGGTACATTTCTGCCTCCCAGACACTTGTAATTTAAAGTTGAATGTTCCCTTCCAGATGATGAGGTCTCAAAATCTGAGTAAAGTGTTTGCAGTTACACATTAAGATACCAGAGTAGAATTTCCAGAGTGACTTCAGTACAATATAATAAAGGATTCACAAATGCCTTGAGGAATCTGTTCAAAGAGCAATATAGGGACATATAGAGAGGAGACATGGAGACAACAATGAAGACATTAGTAGATGAAACAGTGGAGACTTCACAACAGCTAAAATGTAAGCCAAATTTATAGCCAAATAGGAGTTAATGTAGGAGATAATGAGTAGATTTACCCATCTGCTGACCTGCAACAGGTGCTGACAGACTTAAAAATGAAAATCTTCCTACAAGCTTTGTATTCAAGAATATTTTGTATTCTTCCTGACTCTGTCTCACAAGAAAGGAAATGCTTTCAAAAGAAAACAACCTTACTGACTGTCTGGATATTAGACAGAGACTCTAACAGTAACAGCCATCAAGTTTCTACCACCAATTTAAAGATATAACCTCAGACCATAAGTTTAGGTGTTGCTCAGGTGTCATGATGTGAACAAACAGTTAGGAATGTTGTTCTGATTATACCTACCAGGTAGGCTACAAAGAATAGACAGTTAATTCCTGGAACAAGGAACAGTGCTTGAATCTCACAGTAATCTGAGATGCAATGTCAATAACTACAGAAATAGTTTCAAATCAAAGAAAAGAGTGGGGGATAAAATTTGCCAAAAATTTGCTGCCAAAGTGTTGAGTCCTTGTTTTAACAAACTAGACAAAAGAAAATCTCACTGAGCCATTACCTACACAAGCACATCTGCTGGTAAAGGGTGGCTGGAGGCTTGGGGATGGTGCTGGGAGAACCTGTGGGAGAGTCTGGGAAGGAGTGGACAGATGTTGGGTTACTGGAGGACAGTTTTCTCAAGGGGATCAAAGATATGCTTGTAGGATGGATTTTGTACCTGAAGTCCTTATGTTCAGTGTTCTTAGGGTCTTAANTTGATTTCCCATCCCTGGAGGCATTGCAGGTGAGGCTTGCCAGGGCTCTGGGCAAGCTGCTCTAGTTGGGGATGTCCCTGCCCAGTGCAGGGGGGTTGGACTAGATGAGCTCCAGAGCTCCCTTCCAACCCAAACCAGTCTAGGATTCTATGATGAGGCTAATGAAAAGCAGAGAGTGAGCCCAGCTACTTGGTGAGCAGTTTGTGATCCACGTAGACTGAGTGCTCCTTGTGGAGGTTGGGGACCTTGGCAAAAGACTTTATACAGAATTTCAATGCTATGTTTTGCTGTTGAATTTTTGGCTTTTGGCATGAATCTATCTTGAATGTTCCCCTTGGAAGAGCTAAACGTGTAGTGTTTCCTTTTCTTTAATGATTCCTTCCCCTTGTTTAGAAGTTTTCAGGTTCATCTTTTATTGTATGTGTTTTATTGTAGAGCTAGAGTGGACTACCTGACAAAATGTAGTGACTTCTAACATGGTGGAGGCTACTTAGCTTTCTTAACTATATCTGTTTTATGGAAACAGGTGGAAAATAAAGTTGTGTGGGATAGTGCATTTAGTAGATATTTCATGTGTTGCAGAACTAACACAAGGGCTGCTTAAATAACTATTTTCTGTCCAATATTTTTATCATTTTGAAGGTCATCATCTGTACACAGAGGGTAATATGGTAGTGTAGGTCTTTTATTTTACCTTGTATTTAATATTTTTTCTTTCTTTTTTTTTTTTTTGAGGTCTAACAGTAATTTCTTGCTGTGCAGCTTAACATTTGTTTTGCTTTTGATAGAAAGAAAAAAATTCTCATTAAAATGAAATGTGTGATGATATCTGAACTCCTTTTTGAACTTATGTTTAATAGATAAACCTTTTTTTTTTGTAATAAATACACGGGTTTGAAGAATTCTTTCATTTTAGCATCTCTTTTGTAATTTAATGCATTTTCTTTACTTAGTTCCATAGAGGCTTTCAGGCTTATCATCCCTTTCTTATATCTTTGAAGACCATGAATATGCATGATTTGGTCCATATTCCATTTATCTAGAAATACTTACTTTTCTAAGTGTTCCATTAGAGAAAATTCTTCTGTTTATGTATGGATTCTAATAGATTTTATTTTATCCTCTTCTTCTTGTTGTAGTTGTGCCTTGGCTGTCTCTGATTAAATATTCTCTGTTTGGCATAGCTGAGTAACTCCACTGAATTATTGCAAGGTTCACTCCTCACCATATGCTCTGGACTGCTTCAGGATGTTTTGCTGCTGAAAACTCTTCTGCCTTAAAGTTTTGTGAATTTTGTAGTATTTTGGCAAAGAAAATTCCAAATTTGCTCACTAAGACTTTGTAAATAAACTGCTTTGAGGCAGCCTTCCAGACTGCCTAGCTGATTCCTTATCCAGGTGGCTGACTTCCTTGGAGGTCTTGGAATGTTGATTCTGCTATTTTATGATAACACTAGTGAGACACTGGCCCAGGTTGCCCATAGAGGTGGTAGATGCCATCCCAGGAACCATTCCAGGTCAGGTTGTTTGGGATCTAAGTAACCTGATCTAGCTGAAGATGTCTCTGCTGACTGCAGAGGAGTTGGACTCGGTGACCTTGAAAGGTCCTTTCCAACTCAAAATGTTCTGTGATTCTATGATGACTTTTCTTTGCTTTCTTTGCTTTGGCATGTTTAGAAAGTTATGGCTGTATCCAAGCTCTTTTACTGTCTGCAAAGCTTATTATTTTATTAAAGAAGCTGGCCCAGTGTCTTCCAACTGGGAGCTTGCAAGTCCAGCAATTCCCTTTACTAGTCTCAACCTGGCTCTGGGTTTTTAACACTGAAAACCTATCTTTGTTGCCACAAAAAAACCCCTTTATGTTGGAAAAACTCTTCAGTCACTAAAAAGAGCCTTTAAACCAAAATATGTTCACTTGGACTCATACTCCAAACATGCAGAACATTAACTGCATGATTTTAAGGAGACTAGATGTTAAAGAACAGTCATGAATTCACTTTTCCAGCAAAACTCAATTACATGTTCATATTTTCTTCTTTATCAAAGATTTTTATACAAATGTGCAGTTTAGAAAAAAAAAAGTGAATTTAACTGCAATTTAAACAACAGAATTTTGAAGTATTATACAACTTAAATGGAAATTACTGTTACAAAATAATTGGCATAAGCTCCTCTCTGGGGTAGTGCAATACTTAGTGCAGAAAATACTTGGATCTTTCTGAAATGACAAAAGATAGGTATGACACAGCTATCTTTTTACTTACATGAAAATAGTTGGCAGAATTAACTGAATCAGTAACATCTCTGGAGGTCCAGCTGCCAAAGGTTTGTGTTCATACTTAGTTTTTATGGTAGCCCTCTGAAAATCACTGGCTGTATCCTACAAGCAGAGCATTACCTTGGGTGTAATTGTTGTTATTTTTAACTCTAATGTTGCACAAGACCCCATAGGTGTGCTTCTAAATTTTCTTCATCTTTTCATGGAGTGTTTACCAGTTCCAGTTTGACCTAGCACAACAAAACATCTTCTTAAATGTACTCCTTAATTCTGGGCTTCGGAAGGCAAAGATCATAGGATCAATGATGGCATTGCACATGATGAGTGTGCCATTCACATGGAAAATGGACATGTAGCAGGCACAGTAAGGATTATGTGGGCAAAACCTTGCTAAGAGGATGTGAAGAACAAAAGGAGCCCAACAGCAAAGGAAAACCCCAAGGAAAATAGTGAGTGTGATGGCTCCCCTCATGTTAGTTCTCTGGTGGACTGTGCTGGTGGGCAGGGAGGCAATCTTCTTAGCGTGAGAGCGAGCCAGGACGAACATATGCACATAGAGACACAGGATAAAAAACATCATTAAAGGGAAGAGGATGGTAAAGGGAATGACTGTTGCTGCTTCATAGGAGAAGAGGGCAATGGCAATGCTGCTGCCAGCACAGAAAGTCCAAATGATTGCCAAGACAACCAAGGCCCTTCTTAGTGTCATGATATTGTGATACCTCAAAGCGTAGAAGATAGTGATGTATCTGTCTGCTGCAATAGCTAACAAGCTGAAAATGGACCCCAGTAAAGACAGAATGAACATGGAATCCATGGCATCATCCAGCTTTTTCTCAAAGTCCCCACGGGGTGTCAGGTACCCCATTTTGCACAAGATGATGAAGATGTTCTCCAGAGTTTTGTACAAACTCCCTAGCATGTCTGAAATGGCTAAACTGCAAATGAAGAGGTACATGGGCAAGTGCAAATTCTTATTTCTAACAACAGCAATCAGGACAAGCAGATTTTCCAGTATTCCAGCAGCAGCAATAGTGAAAAAAACTTCCTCTGGCACCACGACCTGGGAGCAGTCAGTTATATTTGAGGAGAAATTGCTTATATTTTCAAGAGAAGGAAAGCTTGTCTGCCCTAGGTGTTTGATTAGGTTGGAAGGTCTCTCAGTGTTCATTTCTTCTGCCTGTGGAAAGATTCTGGAGTGCTGTTTTGCAAAGCTGCCCTGTCAGTTAGTCCATTCTTCTTTTGATGAAACTTTCTCCTTCATCTGGAGCAATTTGAAGATTCACTGAAATGTTTGGAATTTCTCCTGCAATGTAGAAGCATAAAGATCAAGAAGAAATTTACCACACAGATATGGCAAAATAATAATAATAAAAAAAAGACATTTGGACTATTACCTATTGCAATAGAATGTACATGTATTATCACCAGAAAGATGTAAAGCTGTTTTGGAGAAAATAAGAACTGCTCCAGGCTTCACTGAGCCTTAAAGGAAAACAAAGTATAAATTTACTTGTAGCTTCAAAGCAGTTTTAAAAATTTGATGTAGCTTGCTTTACCAAGGAGCATCTCCTATTTGCTGAAACTGATCTGCCAGCCTTCAAGAGTTTGGCAGTCTTTACTGGGCCAGCTGTTTGCTTTGAGAAAATCTGGCATTTCTCACAAGATTTGCAATATTATTAGACACAAATGAGACCAATGCCAAGATAAACTGTTATCCAAGACAGTAACATGTTTACCCACCACCACACTGCTGCTGCTGAAATGAAATGCTCCCAATTTAGCTGTGAATATTTGTAAATATTGATGTTTTCAGAGGCATGTTATATACTAGTGAGAAGCTTCTCTCTGATGTAAATTGAAACTGTCTTCTGAGTTGATAAATGTATTTCTAATGCAGATTAGGATCCAAAGTACAATTTTTTCTTGGCTGTGTTTTGTAACTACCTAAGAGACCAAATGTTTATTTCAGTCTCAAGATGATGTTTTACTTTCTGCCTAATGATCCTGATCTAAACTACATCAAAGCATACAGGGATCTTTCCAAAGGGCTATGCTTTTATTTAATGTATAAATGAATTTGGTATTAATTTAGCTTGAACGTTGCCCATAAACTATAAGAACAACTTTCTCTTGTTTTTATAGCTCCACTTGTGAAATAGAAATACAGTTGCTATTTGGAAAGTCTCCCTTTTTAAAGGCCTAAAGGCTCTGTTTTGAAGTTTAAAACAGCTTTGACAGTCTCATACCAGTAAGTCTTCAAATTCCTTTGGACATTTGTTCATAGTCAGAGTTGCCAAATGCCATAATAAATTCTGTAACTGTTTCAAAGGGAGAAGTCAAACATTTTCATTGTTTTGTACACAAACAATGCTCTCTGCAAACATCAGTGGGTATCTGTAATCAAGACAGAAGTACTACTGCTTGAATGTGATTAGCCTTAATGTAGATTAATGTGTTTGGCCACTTTTCAATGGAAACCAGGTTTCTGTCCTGGGTTTGATAATGTTATCTGCTGAGATTGCAAGTAAAGTGGTGAAGAATGCTGAGACTTGGTCCTCTAGCCATCATGAATTTGATTGAAACAAGCTCACTTAATAGAAACCATCCAAGAGAGTATCCTTACTTAGTTGAATATAAAGACTATATAGTGGAGTAGATGAACTGTATTGCAGTGCAACAAAGATAGGCATACCCAAAGACAATTGCATCAGTGTCAGTGTGTAAAGGAAGGAGCTGACAAGAATAAGAGCAGTGTCTTTATAATATGCTTTTTCTATAGAATCATAGAACCACAGAATCATTTGGGTTGGAAGGGACCTTTGGAGGTCATCTAGTCCAACCCCCCTGCACTGGGCAGGGACATCCCCAACTACATCAGCTTGGCCAGAGCCCTGGCAAGCCTCACCTGGAATGCCTCCAGGGATGGGAACTCAACCACCTCCCTGGGCAACCTGGGCCAGTGTTCCACCACCCTCGTGGGGAGGAATTTTTTTCTAATGTCCAGTCTAAATCTACTCTTCTCCAATTTCAAACCATTGCCCCTTGTCCTTTCACTGCAGGCCTTTGCAAACAGGCCCTCTGCAGCCTGCTTGGAAGTTCCCTTTAGGTCCTGGAAGGTCACTAGTAGTTCCCCTGAAGCCTTCTCTTCTCCAGGCTGAACAATCCCAGCTCCCTCAGCCTGTCCTCAGAGCAGAGGTGTTCCAGCCCCTGAGCATTCTCGTGGCCTCCTCTGCACCTGCTCCATCAGCTCCATGTCCTTTCTGTGTTGAGGGCTCCAGAACTGGACCCAGTATTGCAGAGGAGGTGTGAGCAGAGCAGAGTGCAGTGGCAGAATCACCTCTCTGGCTCTGCTGGCCACGCTTCTCTTGCTGCAGCCCAGGATGCCATTGTGCTTCTGGGCTGCCAGCGTGCACTGTTTGCTCATGGCCAGCTTCTCAGCCACCAGCACCCCAAGGCCTTTTCTGCAGGGCTGCTCTCCATCATCTCATCCCCAGCCTGGATTGATAGTGGGGATTGTTCTGACCCAGGTGCAGGACCCTGCACTTGGTCTTGTTGAAGCTCCTGAGGTTCCCCTGGGCCCACCTCTCCAGCTTGTCCAGGTCCTTCTGGATGACATCCTGCCCCTCCAACTTATCCCCAGCACCCCATAGCTTGGTGTCATCTGCACACTTGCTGATGCTGCACTCAGTGCTGCTGACCATATCATTTATACAAATATTAAACAGTCCAGGCCCCAGTAGAGAGCCCTGAGGGACACCACTTGGCACTGATCTCCAGCTGCACTTCAATATATACTATACTCACCTAGAGCTCCTGTCACTCTTAAGTTCTGTGATTTCTTATCTAGCAGTCTGTTTAACAGCTTCATTTTCACTCTTAATAGAAAGTCAGCACAGACACTTCAGACAAAGGCTGAATTTAATGGGATTCAAATAGGACAATCAATTGACAAAAATACATTGGTTAAGTCACTACTCTCTCACATCTGTTTTTCAATAATGTTTCTTTGCTGAAATAGTCACATTGCTGAACTAACCTCCTGACAAACATAAAGATTCCTTCTCTGAAAACACATAGTATGATATATTACATCAGTTGCTTATGATTTTGCAGTAACTTCAACTTAAGTACAGCATTTGGTTAGAGCAGAGAACTTATAAGAGCTTTAGTGTTACAGTAAACTGAATAATGACTTTATACCACTTAACATTGTTTTCAAACAATTAATAGAAAGCCAGAAAAAGATATCCTTATTTCAGTATGTATGCATGCACACTACTTAATTAACCTGTCTGTTATTCTATGATTCTATGAGTAACCTCAGTGTGTCCTGAAAGGTGATGGAAAAAGAAGACACCTTGGAGCATGGATGCATATTGCCAATGGCCACAGAAATCAGAGCTAAGGTCATTTCACACAAAGCTATAAATAAATTCATCAGGTGAAAAAAAAGTTTACCCTTATGCCTTGTTTGCTCTCCCAGAGAAAGCTTGGATGCAACAGATTTCCTCTCCACTGTCCTTACCTAGCCAGTTTGCTTCATCATTGTAGAGTCCAGATTAAGGATTCATGCCACTCACCCACACCACCCTCAGAAAGACCTTAGATTTATCTTTTGCAGCTATCTGCAAAGTCAGCCTCTCACAGCTAGTGTTTATGTATCAGAATTGTTTAAAATAGAACAACAAAAAAAAGTGCTTTATACTACAGTAATTTTTTTTTTCTGGCAGTGGCTGAGCTATTTGGATTTTATCTTTCTCAAGGTCATTCAGGGTCTAAGCATAAGTTTGCCTGACTGTAGCAAGAAATGTAAAGCAGTCAAAAAGCAATAAAAGAAAAAAAAGAAAAGAGCCTTTATGTGGAAAACACATTTGCAGTTGTGGCTGTATCACAAAAACTGCAAAACCAACCCATTCCTTTCATGTTTAAATTAGGTCCTGGAGGGAAGAAATCAACAGCTCAATAATGTTGGATATTCAGAAACTATTTCCCTAGAAAAAGACAGACTCCTGAGCTGGTAAAATGGGCAGTGAGCTAATGGCTATAATGACTTTACTAAAAATGGCATACATTTGTAATATTCCCAGCAATTTCTATTCGATTTGTAGTTATCTAAAGCAAGATGAAGCAGTCTCCTGAGCTGGTGTAATGGGCAATGAGCTGATGGCAATAGTGATGGTGCTAAAAATGGCATACATTTGTAATATTAGCAGCAATTTCTATTCAATCTGTAGTTACCCAAAGGAAGATGAAGCAGGAAACTGGGAGACTGGAAGGCAGGAGCAGAAACTATACTGACAAAGAGAATTCAGATTACCTGTCAATTGTATGCATTCACCATAACTATGATTTGTCTCTTTACAACACTCTCACACTTGCAATATGTATTTTCACTGGTATATATCCCACAGCTAAAAGCCAGATCCAGTACTTCAGCTGGATGAAATCTTATTCATTAAAGAAATAAACAACACACTTCCCTCAATCCCAAAATGTTAAATAAACTGGCCTGGTCAGCTGTAATAACAACAAAGTAATTTCAACTGTGAACTATAAAAACCCCACATGATTAAGAAATTATATGCCATAAATACTATATAATTTCCTACTGTTTTGTCTCTATTGATTTTTTACTAGAAAATCATATCTCTCTTTACTGGAGACACCTCAAGCTGTATTTGTTCTCTAAACAGATGGCAGTAAATAAAGACTGAGTATTCCCTTCTGCTTTTGGACTGCACAAACCAGCAGTGATTTGTTTCTAGAACTAAGAAATATATCAATTCCTTACCCTTCTGAGTATATATACTCTTTAAAAAAAGAATATATTAGGAAAGAAAAAGGACAAGTGTTGTGTGTTTCAGACACAGTATATACAATATACTTCACAATCTATTCACTATATAGAGGCACTTATCTGTCACTTGAAATACCATGACCTTTTCTCAATCCAGTGTATTAACAAATGCTTTCTGATGTCATTATCTCCAGCATTTCCTCCCCAAAGCTATCCAGTGTATAAACTTTCATCAGTTTAAATCAAAAGTACCTCGGGCATCAAGGCACCTTGTAATTCATTCTGCTTGGTTCTCCTTCTGAAACTTGGTGCAAGTGGAACATGGAATGCTTTGTGGAGGTGGTTGGACAAGCTGTATGTGATGGCTTATGCTATCTGGTGCTGCTTAGGATGACCTTTTCCTGAAATCACATGGATGAGAGCTATATGCTTTTTCAGTCATTTCTTCCTTCTATCTAGTCTAAATTTCCCTCTTTATATTAAAATCATCACTCCCTATTCTGTTGGAAGAGGCTCTGCTAAAAAGTCTGTCCCCATCTTTCTTATAGTACATCTTTAGGTACTGAAAGGCTGCAAGAAAGTCTCTCTGGAGCCTTTTCCAGGCTGAACAACTCCAGCTTTCTCAGCCTGTCCTCAGAGCAGAGTTGATCCAGCCCTTGGATCATTTTTGTGCCTTTTCTCTGTATCAGCTCTTCATGAAGCAGTACCTCCAAGTCCTTCTCCACAGGGCTGCTCTCCATCCCTCCCTCCCTCCCTCCCTCCATCCATCCATCCCTCCATTCATCCATCC
>VWZO01015762.1:5831-21482 GCA_013396975.1 Bucco capensis | reverse complement strand
TCCATCCATCCATCCCTCCCTCCATCCATCCATCCCTCCATCCACCCATCCATCCATCCCCCAGCCTATTGGTACTGGGGATTGCCTCTACTCAGGTGCAGGACCTTGCACTAGCGAAAGTGAAGCTCACTGGCTGTCTCAGAGGAGTATCTCACTCACTTTTAAGTTGACTGTGATTAGGGTAACTCCACATGGCTTGTATTACAAAAACCAAACAGAAATCTATCTGCAGATCATAGGAAAAATATCCTCAACTGCAATTGTTAAACTCTATTCAAACCTTTTCTTCCCTAAACAACAATAGCAATTATTAGTGTGTTTATATCATATTTTCTCCTTTCACCATGGTGTAGACTAAAGCTGGGGTATGCTGGTACAGCACACTCTACTGCAAGCTACAACACAGAGCAGTTTACTCAGGCTAAACTCATCCTTGCTTTGTGAGCTCTTTGTCAATAAAGCCATTTCTACCAGTGCCAACACCACACTGTTTCCTTCCAGCTCAGACACACCTACTAGCATAACAATACCTGTACAAACTACAGCATGAGTAGATCCTTGGTTGTGAAACTTGAATGCCAGGGTTCCTCCTTCACTAGATTCTCCCTCTTAGGAAACTATTCAAAGCCTCAAGGGCAATTCCTCTAGGGATCCTGTTGAAAGTATTGGTAGTTTCCAACAGTAAAAAAAGTCTGTATTTGATAACTTACTTTCATGCAAAACTAAAGAAATCTGCATTTTAAACCAGGCATTTTATGTTACCAAGTTTGTTCAGCAAACACTGAACAAACCAGCAGTAGTGATGGCAAAAGAGTGACAGCAGGAATTCCCAGCCTATGCTGAATGTGAAGACTCTCAGTTGCTTGCCTTTAGGTCTAACAAAAAGATCTATTTCCAGAGGAGATCTTTCAGAAACATGAGTTGCCCTTGCCTGCATGCTAGAAAAAAGAACTGAGTGTTCAGAGACTAGTGAGAGAGCTCCTGTTTCATTGTTCAGTTGCTAAGAGCTCTACCTTCTCATCGAAGTAAACATGTCATATGAAAAACTAATTTAATACAGAATACCTTAATTGTGGTTTTGATAAAAGCACAGGCCTTTTCCTTCTAAGTTTTCTTTTTCATTCTTTAAACTTACACTCTAGGTAAAACAGCATCAAACAAGGGTATGCAAAAGCTCTAATGAAAAATCATGATACTCCTCTATCTGGTGTTCCATCTTACCCTCAGTTGAAATGTTATGAACAACTGCAATTAGTATCCATAGCTAAAAGATGTTAGATGATAGATTCTTTTGCTTTGATCTCCCTCTAGTGTTCAACAAAACAGGGTCAGTGAGGTATTAGTGAGAGATTACAGCTACTCTGTGGCTACTATCTAACATTATGTAGCCCAATCTCAAGTTCACGAGCTGGCATCAGACCTAGATAAATATTTGTGGTATAAGAGTGTTCACTGCTATATATCTTGGGGATTCACCACATTAGAACAAGGAATGTATGTCACATAGCATCCCATTGTCTACTACTTTCTTACAAATAACTGCACACTGATAGAAACTGCTTTTTTGCACTGAAAGAGACTAAAAAAGGGAACTGTATACATACACAAACTAAATGTAGGAAAAATATTGTTGTATCTAAAGCCATACATATAGAAACTGGGCACATTGCTAGCAAAATATTTCTCACAGGTCATTACAACTGTGACTTCCATATAAGCAGCATTTCTGTAGTAAAGTTAGGTTTGCTTGCTGAAGCTTTAAATGACAGATATATGTGCATATGTTGAAGAGAATTCTATATACTAAGGTTTTCCTGACTTTGAAAACAGTTTAAAACAAATTTTCTGACCAGATCAGAAGCTGGATGGACTTGAGCTCTTGCAAAGATGAAGAAAATCTAACTGATGGGTTTATTTCATATGGATGCTTCTTTTTCTTTTCCCCTTAAGATCAGTGTGGAAATAACACAATTATGTGCTTGTTTTATGAGTAAAGAAAAATGTCACTTTCAGGATAGATTTCCTTATTTGTATTTAAGGTTATATATATTCAACATGCCATGATTTTATTGGCAACAACAAAAAGATGCAACAAAGAACCTAAGCTGTGCTGAAACTTTTTGGCCAGGATTACTTCTCTCTAGTGTAGCTAGAGAGTATTTTAGCAAAGATACTGAAAGCAAGTTAAGTAAATACGATTAAGAGAAGATGGACTGAGTTGTCTATATGCTTAGAAAACAATCTTTGCAACAGCAGAGAGGAAAAGGAATTATTTAGGATGTTTCTGAATGAAATGAAAAGAACCATTAAAATGAGAGCGAGGAAAATGAATTAAAGCTGAAAAGTCAGGAAATGTTTTCTAATTGATTAACTCTGTGCAGCAGTACCATTTATCACATACAATTGCTGAGTGTGAGCTATGCTGTTATCTCAGCTATCTGCAACTAAAATAAATGGCATAAAAGGTTTGAGGTTATATAAAAACACTTGCCTTGTCATGAGGCATGAACATAGAATGCTCACAAAGTTATTAGTGAAATAACCTTCTTCATACCATGAGTGTGGACAATTTATTGAAGATGATTAACCTATAGAGAGAAAAACTAGAACCTATAGTCTGCTTTTATTACACTATTCTTTCTCATTTGCTTCCAGCATGAATTAATTTTAAGATTATGTATAGCTGTAACTTTCTACAAGGAATGAAAAATACTAGTGAATTTGAATACAGGACAAATAGTTCTCTGGGCTCATTGTAAAAATCAATCAAGAGGCCTTCAAATGACATTTCTGAGGCCACTGCTCTCTTCTGATTCATTCCAGTAAATCATTAAGTTTGCCACTAATAGTGCCATCACAGAAATGTTGTTATCAACAAGCATCAAGGAAATCTCCTGCACAAAAAAGCATTAACCATTGCTTGAAAAGGAAGTTCTGCTGTGTTTCTACTCTAAAGAAAGCAGCCTTCTTAGGTGCTTTTTTAGGAGGCAAAAAGAAAAATCCCAATAGTTAAAAGTAGATGGAAGCATTAGAATAATATTTCATGGTTTGAAATGACAGAAGATGCAGATGCAGATTTCTAGCACATCCCCTGTTGTTTAAGTTCACTCTCTTGTAAATGCAGGCATGTGTTATTGAAAGAAAATGCAAGAAAGATTCAGGATCTTCTTTCCTGAGAGCTCCTTCAAAGTACTATTGTGCTTTCTATTTTACCACTGAGCTAATATATTTCTATTGCTTCCTGCTAAAAAGTAAAAACAATGAAAAGACAAGGATTAAAAAATGAATTAAACAGATGGTTACTTTCTCTGGGAAACCTACAGCCAGGGTGAAGAAATACCTCTTTTAGATACATCTTTTCAGAGCTATCTTCATGCCCATCTGTCTGAGAGGGAGAAATAATGAATAGAAAAACAAATGTGGGAAGAATCTAACCCAAAAGCTACGAGTCCATAAAAATCTACTTGCATTTAGAGCAGTGACCACATAAAGATTTGGTTTGATGGCCTAGTAGCAGCACCCAGTGCTGATATGCCTTCTGCTGTAGATAAAAGTAGACAATGTCTGATTGAAAAAGGTGTGCTGTCATCCAAACCCACCTCTGGAGAGTTGTGGGAGGTTTATGAAGATAAAGCTTAGGAAGATAAAGCAAATCAAGTCCTTCTAGCATAGCTTTGCCATGCATTAGGATGTGAAGAGCCCATGGCAATGGTTGTGTGGTAGAACAGCTATTGCTGCATAGGTATCACAGAACTACATGTGTATATTTGTGTCTGTGGGGTCATTTGGCTTCTGCCAAAGTAACAAGGAGAGTGGGAGGATAAATGTTAGTTCAGGTAGCTACAAAATGTGTTAAAGACAGGCATTTACTCTGCTTCAATTTTCCTTGTGGTCACCTCCTCCAAGGACAGAGATCTCTGCTGTCCTCTGCCTGCCTGTACCAAGTGCTGCAGACTGACACTGATGGAGTATCTAGGAACACTGGCAGTCACACTGCACCAAACCACACAGTCTTCTGGCACTTATACTCCTGAAAATCTATAACAACATCAAGTAGATCGATGGAATTGCTTAGTATTTACACTAGAGTAAGTGAGACTAGAATTTGGTCTCTCTGCAGCAGAGTGAATGCTAAAAAGCTGTACCTGGCAGGAGCAGCCTTCCTTGCTTAATTCTCAGCCCAGATCCACAAGACTCACTGATGACCAGTTAGAAAACCTCTGAGAGGTGTGTGACCTCTGGCTGATGCAGTTAAAAAACTAAGCTGAAGCAGGGAAAGCAGTACCCAAAAGATAAACATTTCAGCACAAGATTTTTCCTACTATAAAGCCTAACTTCTTCAGGTGATAAAGAGGAAAATGGCACTCCAACTTCATAAAAAAAAAGGCATAAAACCCTTGTCACAATTTTGCTTTAGAGAAGAATGATTGTTAAGATGAAAGAGTTTAGGGATTGTTAGAAATTTGGCACTTCACAAATAACATTCCATCTTTCACTCCTTTCTCCAAGCAGGCTTTGTGAGTTTTAGATAGATTTAGTAACCTTCCACTTACCTGCTAGTGAAACAACTTGTGAGTCCAAGTGCTGGTAACACTGGGAGCAAGATGACTTATAAAGGAAATGAAGCCAACATGGTCTTTGCGTAAAGGAAAGACTGGAACATCTAAATCAAAGAGGAAGACAGTTGTCTCATTGGCAGAACCTTGAATTAGGGTCACTTTCAAATAAATCATCTACTTGGAAAACTTCTACAAAGGAAAAAAAAAAGAAAATATGCCTGGTCAAATGGAAAATGTTCTATATTTTAGCAGGATTACCCTATAAGCTAGTCCTGATCTTTATAACCTCCCTTCCTAATATATAGTAGATTGTAAATCAAGGACTCTGTTCCCCAAAGGACTATGCTCTATATTATAAATAGTGTTTAAACACTGGGGTAGATGGTTGAGCTGTTATAGAGTGTTCACTGCCCATCAAGATGGTTGTCATTGTGTTTGATTTTCCAGCTAAGATCTCTACTGAAGACACTCTGGTAGCTGAACAGAAAATTAATGAGGTAGAGAGGCAGCACCAAAATCCAACTGTACTAGTCTGGATAAATTGAAGTGATGATTACAGACAAGTGTAATTCAGTCAGGAAGGTAAAAAAAACAAAAGAAAAGAGCTTTAACAACATTTCCTGAAGCAGTGGTAGTCCCTGTTGCTGAAACAAACAGGAGGGAATAGCATAAATTAGTTACCTTAGGGAAAGACTTCACATTTGGATCTATTAAATACCTTTCAGATACCAATGTCCCAAAGCACAATAATATTCTCAACAGTATAAAGAGAAATGTGCCTCCAGGAGGAGGCACAGTAAGTACAAAGCTGCAGCAGTAAAAGAGCTTGAGCTCCATTTATTGTACTTTTGAGCTGACCACAAAGGCTCTGTGTTGTTTGGCAGAGATGTATGATGCTTTGGTTAAACTCATGGTGAATATTTGAGGAAGCACAATAGGGAGAAATAGGAAAGCTAGCCCTCAGAAATTAATTCTGGAAGGTACTGTGAGTACTTAGAGAAGGGATCACAGTTGAGAAATAAGTTAAAATATCCTTTAATGAACCACCTACCTAAGCACGAAACACTATCATTTTAGGCAGATAAGTTTTTCTAATGTTAATGCATGATTTTTTCTGTTTGATTTTGTGAAGGTAAGATATATAAAGATGACAGGTCATGTCAGAAAGGGGCCAAAAGTTATTCAATACATTTTTTTGAATAAAATATTACTGTGTAAACCAGATATACTCTAATGAATTACAATTAAAAAGCAGCTGGAACTGCATGCTTTAAACAACAACAAAAAAATCCATGTTATCACTCGGCATAAAATTTATTATTTCTATTTCTTGAGAGAGGAAATCAGCAGACAATTCTAGTTCAAAGCCTGAAAGAACACAGAAACTAGAAAAGGACCTTATCACCTGACAGACTTCTTGCCATGATTTTACCACTTCTGAGCTTACAAAACTAGAGCCAATTTAATACTTACCCTGTGTGTGTTTTCATCCAACTGTGTTTCAATTCTAAAGAGCACACCAGGAAATAAACAGTATTTTCCACAACATGTGAGGAGAGAAAGAGATCTAGAAATTGGAGCAGTGGTGAGCTCTGTAAATAGTCCAGGCTCTCAAGGAGGAGCCATGAACTGTAAAGTTGACTGGAGAAGGAGTGCAAGAAAACTGGGAACTTAGAGGGGTCAGGCAAAACACAAGTGCTGTTTTCACAGTATACAACATTTCCCCATCCACTAGACAGGGAATATCTTGACTCTAGTTTCTTAGCCATCTTAAATACTTCTAAAGTCTCAGATTCTGTAGCCATTCCCTTTAGCTGAAGGAGTAGTGCCTTCATCTATGGATTTAGCCAACTATTTGATCCTTGTTTAAAACCAGACTTGTTTCTCCTATGATGAAAGAGTTAGGTTGTTTGGCCTGAAGTAGAGAAGGCTCCAGGGAGACCTTCTTGCAGTCTTCTAGTACTTAAAGAGGCCTAAAAGAAAGATCAGGACATACTTTGCAGCAGGATCTGTTGTGATAGGACAAGGGGGGGGTGGTTTTAAGCTAAAAGAGGGAGATTAAGACCAGAGATAATGAAGAACTTTTTTATGCTGAGGGTGATGAAACATTGGCCCAGGTTGCCAAGAGAGGTGGTAGATGCCCCATCCCTTGAACCATCCAAAATGAGGTTGTTTGGGGCTCTGAGCAACATGATCTAGTTGCAGATGTCCCTGCTGACTGCAGGAAGTTTGGACTAAATGACCTTTAATAGTCCCTTCCAACCCCAAATTTTCCATGATTCTATGCTTTCCATTCCGTGCCACTCTCTGCATGCTATGCAAACTGGGATCTTGGTAGAAAAGACAGCTACTTTATCATCAGAAAGCAAACAATATTCTTTTGGTGACAGATGTCTAAAGAAGATATCAAAAAGAGGTTTTTTCTTAAGCAGAAGACAGCCTAATTGTGATTGCCTGCTCAATCAAGGATAAGTGAAGATTTGCCATTTTATTGCTAATATTCCTGTATTTGCACAAAGATGTTAATCATTCTTTTTCAGTGACTTGGAAAATATGGAGTATGATAGAAAATTAAGTCTTAGGAAATTACTGGAGACACACTGGTAATGAATTAATCCCTGAGGCAATGCCATATGGTCAAATAAAGCTTCAACAAGAAAGAATTCAGCCAACTTTTTCAGATATTAGAGTGTTTTATCTTGCACACTGAAATGTAGCAAGTGTGATGATAACAGTTGGTATTAAAATGCCAGTAGAGCATCTTTTGGATAAATTTGAAGTAGGTAGAAAAGCCCAAAGTTCAACACTGGTGTACTTCTCTCTCTAACCATCTCATTAAAAAATAAAAATCTGTAAAGAAGCCTGGATGTCTAAATAAAGTTGTACATCTTTGTGCTTTTTCTTTAGGTAGGAGAAGAAATATTAATGCCTTTGACACCAATTAAAGCTAAAGATATAGAAAGGAATAAGAGTAGTGACAGGGGTAAGTATTACTAAATGATACTTTCAAGACAGCAAAATAATTTATCAATTTACTGAAACCTTTAGCTGCTGAGTCAGAGATTGAAGAGTTACTTCAGCTTTTTAAATTTTCTTCTTTCTTATCTTGCTCTGAGGAAAATCCTGAGCCCTGAGGCCCTCGGTGGCATTGTCTTAGGGCAAGAGTAGCAGAATGTCTGTCATTGGTACTGAGAAGGAGGAAAGAAAGGGGAAAATTTAAGCCTTTGATAAACCTGGTTGAAGTTCACCTTTTATTTTTCTTTCTTCCTTTTCATTCTGTGCAGAAGGCTGGTGATGAAGTATGTGCAGACTTCATGTCAGGCTGAGAGCATCCCTACTATCAACTAGCTGCAGTTAAGCTGACCACCTGAGCTACCTTTTGTTCTATAAAATACTGAGTTATCTTTATCCTGGAAGCTTGGACAATAGAGTTAAGCTGAATGGGAGGGACAATATTGGAGAAAGGAATACTGCAATTTAAAGTAGGAACCTCTTAGTGTTCAAACATCTCATGTGTAGTGACTGGATAAGTGGAAGAGGGTTCACTGGAATGTCAAAAACAACCCATGTAATTTTTGTATCACTTAAACCCCAACAGATAGGTGAAGGTGCTGTTATGCTGAAGTGTGTTCTTTCACTTTTACTGATGACCATTACCTATCACTACCTGATAGAAATAAAAATATTGTCCAAATGGGTTTTTGAGAACAATTTCTCTGGCTAGTCTCTAACTGCATTGGTATCTGTTGGGTTACTTTATTTAACCTGGGCTTTTTAAAACTGACATCTTTTCCCCCCCTGACATTTAATTTCTAGCTTTATGAATCAGGTGATTTCTTTAAAGTGTTGTTTGTCTACATTACATATTCTATTCAGTGTGAAATGATTACTGCCTGAAGAACATACTTAGCATTTTTGATACCCAAAGAGCAGAGATAACCAATGTAACAGCTTTTTTGCTTTTAAAACATTAATATTCAGCTTTTGTTCTAGGCTCATAACAAAAACTGAAGGAGAAGAACCTTTCTTCAGGCATTTGTAGATTTTTTTCCCTTTGACTAATTAGTGTGTAGCATGCTTTTAGTGAATGCTTCATTAGTGAGACAGAAAATCAACAAAGACTTGTGTTTTGTTCTCAATCTAGTTTGTATCTACCTGCCTATTATTCCAAATTAAACACATTTTCCAGAAACAATGTTTGGTTATCTGTTATGTATAATTGAAAAGCCTCTTATATTGTTCATTTGTCATTCTCAGCCATGCATGGGTATTGAGAATTGGAGCAAAAATTTGAATGTGATTTCATTGGTAAATTGAATTTTTTTGTACTCATACTAATCTTCACAAGTGGCTTTTGGGCTCAGTAGGTAATAAAGAAAAAGGGAGAGGCTTGTTTTTTTCCTTCCTTTTAAAAACCTTAATTCCAAAGCCAGAGGGTAATAGTCTTGGTAGGAGGTGGAGATAGTGGAGCTTGTGGAAGTTTGATTTTTACTGTTTGGTCCTGGCTGTGTAATTTCTGTACATACCAAAACAAATTCAGTAATGAAGGTGTGTAAAAGAATAGATTTGCAGCACAAAAGCTTCATCAAGATAATGGGATAGTGTTAGAAGACAATGAAAAACAAAGGGAGGAGACATTAGCTTGGTCTCCATTACTCCAGTGTCCAAGTGCACTATCATCTTCAATATGTTTATCTGCACAGTACCCTTGAGGCAAGAAAAGGATCTTAACCCATTTTTTGTTGTTGTCTCTGCCAATCATAGACTTGTTTTGGTTGGAAGACTTTTAAGATCCTCAAGTCCAACCCATCCAATGGATAACTGAGTCATAGAGAAGCTGAAAAGGGACTTTTTACACGGGAATCATAGAATGGTTTGAGTTGGAAGGGACTGTCATCTAGTGAAGTAACTAGCAGTAAACACTCATAGATGCCTCAAGAACAAGACTCTAACTTTTTTCAGTTCACTGTATTTTACTTCTGGGTATTTAGTAAGATTGAATTGTTTGGTTTTAAAGTGGTTGTCTGGTTTCCCTTTGTGCTCATGGAAAATTTTTGGCCTTAAAACATCTTTTTGCAATGAGTTCCTCAGCTTTAGGACATGTGGGAAGGACATCCTGTTAGAAGATAGTTTCTATTTTCCTTTTATGAAGGACAAGTTGGTTTTTGATGGGGAAGGAAGACAGGGATAATGGTATATTGAAACACAGAGCCACACTTTTCCTGTTGGATAATGTCCTGGATCAGATCAATTCTCTGAACAATGAGCTTTTTTGTCTCAGTATCATGCATTGGGACTGAGAATTAAGAGGCTAGACCTTTCTTCTAATTTGGCATTTCTGCACAAGAAAATCTCCTTCTCTTAACTTCAGCATAACCTTTTCAACAGTTTCAAACTTTTGAGTTGCTTAAGCCTCCAGGAGTTTTGTACTCTTTAAGCCTCCAGAAAGAAATCAAACTGAAACTTAAACAAATACAGAGACTATAAAAGGTTTCCTATGCAAATAGCCTTGCCTGTACAAAAGAAAATGCACATATCTACACTAGACATTCAAAAATGTGGGAAACATACTCTGGCCTTTTGTCCCTCTCAAAAGGTCTTGGAAGTTCTGTCACACTGTCTCATGGAGTGCAAGATCTTTATAGCTTTGTGCATCTCTGTTTCTTATTTGCATCTCTAACTCTCCCTCTTACTCCTGCAAAAAGGTGATTGCTTTTGGCTTTAGCTCCTTTTTGCCAAATTATCTCCTTGCTGTATAGCTTTCTATATCTTCTCTCAAGGGATTCACCTTCTTACCTGGTAGTCTTAAAACTAGCAGTGTCCTGGTTTGACCAGAAGCTAGGGTCAAAAGAACAATCTTTTGAGAGGATTTTGCCACAATACCCCCTCTCCCCAATAAGACAGGGACAGCAGTAAACAAAAACAAAAACACTAGGCACGCAGACAGTGAATTTCTTTGATGTGATTTGGTGCTATGTTTTGCTGCTTAAGGGGATTGCTTCCATTTAAATGCAAGATTGTCAAGATTTAATGAATATTGTTGCTTATGGTCTCTCAGCAGCCCTTGCAACTACATTCTAAATGTAATTAAAAAGCCACAAAGAAAGCAAACACTGGAAGTGTGGGGATTCTTGGTTTTTAATCTGACTGTTGCTTATAATGTGTTGTCAATACTAAGCAAAGGGAAAGGGAAAAATTCCCAGATCATTAGAGATGTTTAACTATAGACTACAGTGAAGTGCTATCCTGTAACAAGAAAGATCACTGCAGCTGGTGGGAAGGTCTCAAGGAATTATTTCTGAACAAATGTGCCACTGAATAGGGTTACAACAGCCTGCAGAACTTGGGTTAAGATGCCTGTTGGGATCCTAGGAAGCCTGCAGAGCAAGGTCAGAAGAACTGCCCTAACAAACATGGCCTGAAACCTGCTTCAACCAAACTCCATGTATGCTGACACCTGCAGTGTTTCCAGAAAGAGTGGTTGGATTTTGAAGGAAAACCTGGCAGGAAATCAGGTTTCAAGGACACTTTGCTTCATGGGACAATCTCTCATACCCACTGTCTGAGAGACAAGACAGAAAGGTTTCCAGCTGAGACAGTTCCTGGTCATAAAGAGCTTGACTTTTCAACTTCTGTTATATTTTGATAGACATAGCACTGCTATGTGTCATGGGTTAGGGCTGGGCTGGCCACTAGACAAGTGACAGAGACTCTCTATGAACAACTCTGCCTTCCCAAAAGGGAGGAGAAATGGAATAAGGGAGAGAGACTTATGGATTGGAAAAGAAAATGAAACAGTTTTAATGACAATAAAATGAAATATATACAAAACCAGTATCAAACCCAAGCCCCTGATGGCAATGATGTCACTGTCACCACTCATGTTGTGGCAGCACTGGGGAAGTCCCAGACTGGATTCAGCAGCAGACTGAGTTCATTCAGAAGTTGGATTCTGGAATGGGATTCAGGAACACATGGATTGGAAAGGTGACGGAACAGTTTGTAATTGCCACCATCTCCAAGTATGTGGAGGAGAGGAGGCTTATCACGAGTAGTCAACATGCATTCTGTAGGGGGAGGTCATGCTTGACTAATCTGATAGCCTTTTATGATGCCATAACTAGATGGATACACGAGGGGAAGGCAGTGGATGTGGTTTTTCTTGATTAAAATAAAACTCTATAACAATCCACATCTCTAAGTAATGGAGAATTGTTGGCTGTTCTCTAGTTTTATACTTCTTATATACACAATTATAGACAGAATAGGATCCCACTGAAGTCAAGGAACACAGGGGAAAGCTGTGGAGCACAGATGACATTCAAGTGGAATCTGCAAACTGAAAACTGTTTCTTCTTCTGTTTGCTTCTCCTACCTGTTGAATCCTGCCACCCTCTCTTTAGCTTTTGGTGAATTCATTGCCTTTAGTCAATATCCCAGGCTATTACTTTGTAAACAGATTTTTTTTTTTAATATGTATTTATGACAAGTCTGTTCAGAATAGCTGAGATGCACAGGGAAGTGTAATTAACATCCCTTTCCCCCAACTTCTCTCAGATCTAATAGTCAAGGTGTGATATTTCAGAAGTGCAATTGTAAACATATATAAATAGTTCAAGAAGAAGAAAAAACCTCTTTGAGGCAGTGTCATAATAGCTAAGAAGGAAAAATACCAAGCCTCTAGCAAATTAATATAATTAGATAATTCCTGACTATTTTGGTGTACATAAGTCTTCTGTCATTTGCCCTAACACTGCATTTATTCTGTATTCTATTCTAAGAGGATGGCAGATTATAAATCTCTTCTTATAACACTTATAGCCTTAGGTTTTTTTACAGACATCTTTTGTGGATTCTGCTGTATTAAGTCTAGAATAATTATTACTAAATTGCATTGACAGTAGATTTGATTATCTCCAGTGAAACTACAAAAAATAGGCAGAAATTAGGACTGAACTAGTCTATTCCCTGGCTACAAGGCAGAAACCCCTACACCTATTTTGATTCACAGAGTTTTTCTAACCTCTTATTAGAAACCTTTACTTCTAGGTATGTCAAAACCTCCTTAAGTGTTGATTTTCACTGTTGCTAATAAGAAGAAATGTTTCCTCATAGGTAAGATAAATTTCTCTTGTTGCAGTTCAAGTCAGGGTGATGCGGAAAATAGCACGAGTTGAAAATTGTTGCTGAAGTTGAGATTGGACAAATCAGGTTTCTAACAACAATTCCTTCTTTCCTATTAATTTCATATTAATTCCCTTTCATGAAAGAGAAAATGAAATAAAAAACAATCAACTATGAACTGTTTTGATTTGGAGAGACACTACAGAATCATAGAATGGTTTGGGTTGAAAGGAACCTTAAAGTTCTAGTGCCAATCCCCCTGCCATGGGAATGGACACCTTCCACTTTAGGTTGCTCAGGACCTCATCCAAGGTGGCCTTGAACATTTCTAGGGATGGAGCATCCACAGCTTCTCTGGGAACTGTAGAACCTGTTCCACTGTTTCACCAGCCTTCACAGTAAAGATTCCTGTTGTTAGCAGTTATTGTTGCACTGAATGCTGGATGAGATGCAGTTGAATCTATAGAATGGAATAGAATAGAGTAGAATAGTTCAGTTGGAAGTGACCTACAATAATAATCTATTCCAACAGCCTGGCCAATTCAGGGCTGACCACAAGGTAAATCATGTAACTAAGGGCATTGTCCAAATGTCTCTTAAAGGGTTAGGGCTGTTGGCTACCTCACTAAGAAGCCTGTTCCAGTGTCTAACTACCCTTTCCGTAAAGAAATTCTTCTTAATGGCCATTCTGAACCTCCTCTGGCACAGCTTTGAACTATTCCTATGTATCCTGTCACTGGATTCCAGAGAGAAGAGCTCAGCATCTCCCCTCCTCAGGAAGCTGCAGAGAGCAATGAGGTCACCCCTCAGCCTCCTTTTCTCCAAAGCTGGCAAACCCAAAGTCTTTAGCCTCTCCTCATAGGACAATCCTTCTGGTCCTTCCACCAGCTTTGTTGCCCTCTGGATGCATTCCAGGACCTTCATATTCTTCTTTGACTGTGGGGCCCAGAACTGCACTCAGTGCTAATCTAATTGTATTTGGTCTTGTTCCTGAAAACCTCAAAATAATTTCTAAGTTTACTATTAATTTCACAAATTGCTGATTAAATGCATCTAGGAATTAGTGCAATAATGTCAACTGCCTGGACAGAAATGACAAACTGAAGATATTTTGGTATGGATTAAAATGCAATGGGTTTGCTTTTTGTTTCAAATGACAATGTTATCCACTCAACATATCAGGTGCAAAAAGTGTAAAAATAGATTAATATTCTAGTCCAAGTTCTTAGATGCTGTTTTCCTTCCCTTAGGAATAAACTTGAGGTTTGATATCACTGTGGTTTTTTTTATAAGGTCTGGCTGGTTGTCATTCTCCAACTGTTCCCAGCTTGAGGAGCTAGAAGCTGTCAATTGACTGCAAAAACTTTTCTTTGAGACCTGTCACTCTGCTTCAAGTCCAAAAGACAACTTTAGATTTTCAATATTCTCCTACCAGGCAGAGGTAGCTGTAAGAGAGAGAAAAACATGCCTGTTATACGGAGTGGTTTTGTGCCTTGTTCTTTTGAAGGTGTTCCATTGGAGCAATCATTAGACACAAACAAGTAGCATATGCCCTAACCCTATAAACTATTAATACCACTGGTATTTCTTTTCAGAATAGTCCTTTGAATAGAAGATAGCTCAAGTTTGACAAGACTCATTCTAAATATAAAGCTGGGGAAAGGGAAAAGGGCAACTGATTACCTAAACAGACATCACAGACTGGTAGGAGTTGGAAGGAACCTCTGGAGATCATCTAGTCCAATCTCTTTTCTAAAGCAGGGTCACCTAGAGCAGGATGCCCTGGACTGTATCCACATGGATTTTGAATCTCTGTACAGAAGGAGACTCCACAAACTCTCTAGGCAGCCTGGGCCAATGCTCCATTAGCCTTACAGCAAAGAAGTTTCTCCTCCTGTTCAGATGGAACCTCCTGGGTTCCAGTTGGTGCCTGTTGCCTCTTGTCCTATCACTGGGCACCACTGAAAAAGGTTTGGCCACATTCTCTTAATCCCCACCCTTTAGATCATGATAAACATTGACATCCCTAGTATTATTCTAGGTGCTGGTGTAAGGTATCCCTTCAGGTCCTCCTGTTGCAAACCCAAAAGGAAGCAGATTGCTGTAGATCTTGTGTCGTATCCATCAGCCCATCCATCAGACATTGAGTGTAATTGATGGGCAATATAATGTGGCAATATAACCATTCAAGAGCCTAGCTCAGGGCTTACCTATGTTATAAAAGCTCTGATTGTATAATTACACTAAACTTACCTAATCCTTATAGGATTTATCTGTTCTAATAGAGGACATGCTTGCACCCATTAAAGGAGTTCTTCCTGCAAGATAATTAAATTACCTATGAGAATGACATAACCTGTCAGGCCCAGATTATGTCTACAGAAGATGGTTCCCCTCTGGTTTATATTCACATAGTTGTGGCAGCAAAACTTGATCATTTAGATTGGTGCCATTCAAATGAACAGTGCCTTGTTCAGTCAGAAATCTTGTGGAGTATCAATATAATTGAGTCATGGTCAATGGCTCTTTGTCCAGGCGGAGAGCAGTGACGAGTGGTGTCCCTCAGGGCTCTGTCTTGGGACCTGTGCTCTTCAACATCTTCATTAACAACCTGGACATAGATATGGAATGCACCCTCAGCAAGTGTGCGGATGACACGAAGCTGAGTGCTGTGGTTGATAGGCCAGAAGAGTGGGATGCCATCCAGAGGGATCTGGATAAACTTGAAGAGTGGGCCCATGAGAATAAAATGAAGTTTAATAAGTCAAAATGCAAGGTCCTGCATGTGGGTAGGAGTAACCCTAGATATGAGTATAGACTGGGTGAAGAGCTCCTTGTAAGCAGCAGTGCAGAGAAGGACTTGGGGGGTCATAATAGATGAAAAGCTGGAGATGAGCCAGCAATGTATATTCACAGCCCAGAAGGCCAACCAAATCCTGGGCTGCATCAGGAGAGGCATGAGCAGCAG
>VWZO01015761.1:0-31254 GCA_013396975.1 Bucco capensis | reverse complement strand
TACCTAGGCAGCCTCATCTCCTCAGATGGTAAGATTGACGCAGAGATAGACAATAGGTTAGCAAAGGCATATAGTGCTTTCAGAAAACTCTATAAAAGAGTTTGGCGAAATAAACACTTGAAGAAAAGTACAAAGATCAGTGTTTATAGAGCCATTGTGCTGTCTGCTCTTTTATACGGTTCTGAATCATCAGTCATCTATTGCCACCAGCTGCAACTCTTAGAACGCTTCCATCAACACTGTCTCCGTACAATCCTAAACATCCATTGGTCAGACTATGTGACTAATACATCTGTCCTAGAACAAGCAGCAGTTTCAAGTATTGAGGCCATGTTGCTGAGAACACAGCTGCGCATTGGGCAGGTCATGTTTCCAGGATGAAGAACCACTGCCTTCCTAAAATTAGGCTTTATGGTGAACTTGCCACTGACTGTTGTAAGAGAGGAGACCCAAAGAGGTAATACAAGGACTCCCTGAAACAACATCTCAGCTTTGGCCATATTGATCAACTTAACTGGTCTACTCTTGCCTCAAATCGGGAGGTCTGGAGACATACTATTTTTAATGCTGCTGATGTTTTTGAGAAAGCATGCAGGATGACTCTTGAGGGGAAAAGACAACATAGAAAGAATCATGTCTTGCAGAATATATCATCTAAGGAGTCCTTCTGCTGTGCCTTTTGCAACAGGTCTTGTCTATCTCGTATCGGCCTTTTCAGCCATCAGCACGCTTGCAAGAAATGTGGATAGAGCCCTCCCCGGATCTTTGTTCATGAAGCCTAGCTGTGATAACTAAATACTGAATTGGTTAGAAGTAAAAACTCATTAACGCTCCAAAAAGGTATACCAAAAGCCTGTCATCTGAAACTGGAGATGGGTCAAGGTGGAAAAAGCTGTTAGCAAAACTGCTTGCAGGACTGATTGAAACTGAACAGCTGAGGATTTACCTGCAACCTTCTAGCCTGCTGTAGTGGTGGGGCTGTGGTGGCCAAGTTAGACTGGCAAGCAGAGCCAAGAGAAATCTTTTGGGAGTTGTTTAGTTGAAGAACAGTAAGAAAGGAGTAGACAGATGGGAATCACAGAGGTAGGGTGGCTGTAGGCAGAACAGAGAAGATGAATACTGGGATTTTTGTAATTTTTTTTTTTAAATGTAGGAGAGGATTTAACACACAGAAAAGACAAGACATTCAAAGCTGTAAGTGGATATTTATCACCTCCTCCACACTAACAGGCCTAGTGACAGTTATTGGATCATATCTAAGTTTTAATTTTGTCACCATTGTCTTATATAATTGAAACATAATTGTTTAAAATAGTTCTCAGCCTTATTTGGAATTCTGAATTAAGTATAAAATACTCAAAAGGTCACTTCAGAAATTAGGACATTGGCAATCTCTCCCACTTTCTTGTGCACAGTTCTGTGTGTGTTATTTCCTTTGACACCCTATCATTAAGTTTAAGTAACTTCTAATAATTAAAAAGGTTTTCAATTTGTTATAGCGCATTGGAAGTGTTCCAGTTTCTACATATGGATGTGGTGTTGACCTTTCCAGTACTTAAAATCTATTACAGTTACAGTGAACTGAATGAACCAGATGGTTCCTTTTGAACCTGAATTCCTGTGTGTCATAACACCCTCAGCTTAGCTGCACTGCTCTTTCTAATCCTTCTGCTGAAGAGTTTGGGATTTGACTCTAAAGCTAAAGGTGTTTAAAACTGCTAGTGGAACATCTTTTCGTCTGAAAACTGCTAGTAGAACTTCTTTTTGTCTGTGATTACAATTTTAGTAGTGTTCTGTCTTTCCCGTCTCCAAATTAAATAAACATATTCAGGGTGTTTTTTGGATGGCTTTTAAGTAAAAGTGTAGTCTGACAAGAATGATGCTAGAAAAGCCAAAAGGAAATGCAAAGAAATCATAAGAAATAATATAAAAAGAAAACACAAAACCAAACCCAAACATGTACCTGCAGGGGGAGAGTGTGCTGGGTTCTTATTGTTTCTTTAAAATTTAACCTTATTGACCGTGTCACCGGCTTTTTCCAAAGATAGACAATAAACAGATTAGAAAGCTATTCGCATTCATCACAGTAGGTTTTTGTATGCTTGCCTGTTTTGTTTTCTTCTGTTTCTAAGTATATAAAGAGTCAAAGGCTTGGCTTATTAGCTTAAACAGTTCTGTGAGTATCTTTACGGCACACTTACTTCAACAGATACCTAACCACACCTCTTGGATACACTTCCAGCTTATGCTTTTGTATTCCATTTTGCCTGTAGAGCCAATGGTGCCATGAAGTTTTTAGTTTTACAGATAAGAATTTGTTGTTCTTCCCATACTGGCTGCTTAGGGTATTACCCAGGAAAGACCTATATCTCTTGCTCCTTTGAAGGTTACTTGGTATGGCTGCCAGAAATTGACCATAACTTCATGGGGAGTTCAAGGGCAGGTTAAGTGCAATTGAGTGTTCATCATGGTAGCTGAACTGATAACTGGAGAGTAGTGAGAAGGAAATTAATATCAAAATAATCCAGTTTTCTCCTAAAGTGCTCTCATTTTCCATTTGAGTTTTGCTACTGTACTGAAGTGACAGTCTTCCAAATTATTTTATGTATTTTCTTGTTGAAGAAAACATCCCATTTTCAGAAGCTCGTATGCAGAGAATTCTCATGGTTTCTTCTCAGGATGTGAGAAACCAATGTAAACCTCATTTTCCCACTGACTTTCCAGGAGAATGTTGTATTTGTGTCCCCCATATGGGATGTTAAGGTATTACTGTGTATTTGGGGGAGTTGCAGAGGGGGGCATTTCCCCTCTATTTAAATATTGTATTAAGGAAGAAGAATGGTATGTCAATATCCATGGTCAGACACAGGGCATTCACTTTGAATCAGACCCACTTGTATGTCAGGCTCTCCATTGAATGTTTAATTATTTATGCAAAACATAACACAGGACAAGAGGAAGTGGCCTCAAGTTGTGCCAGGGGAGGCTTAAGTTGGATATTAGAAAAAAATTTGTCATGAAAAGGATTGTGAGGGACTGAACAGGCTCCCAGGGAAGTGGTGGAGTCACCATCCCTGGAGAAATTTAAAAGATGTGTAGGTGTGATGCTGAGGGACAAGTTTAGTGGTGACTTGGCAGTGCTTGGTTAACAATTACAGAATCACAGAATAACCCGAGTTGGAAGGGACACACAAGGATCATGAAGTCCAACTCCTATTTAGGCACAGGACAGTCCCGAAGTCACACTACGTGTTTTAAGAGCATTGTGCAAGTGCTTCTTAAACTCCACGAGTGTTGGTGTCGTGACTGCCTCTCTGGAGCCTGTTCCAATGCTCCACCACTCTCTGGGTAAAGAACTTCTTCCTAACATTCAACCTGAACTTCCCCAGCACAGCTTTATGCCATTCCCCTGGGTCCTATCAATGGAGTTAAATTGATATGATAGTCTGTGCCTTCCTAGTGCTTACACTGATATTCAGATGTCTGTATTGTGAGCTGACCATAGCATCTCACTGAAGCTTTTTCACTGTTGCTTATGCATCTAAGCTGGTGCAAGTGTGTGAACAAGAATTTCTGGCCATGAGAAACAAGAACAACTTCAGCTGACTTTTATTTTTATGAAAGCGTTAAGACATTACAGTTGTAAAAAATAAAGTACTGTGTTGAAGATGCTATAAGGAAAAGCATTTTTTTTTTTTGTATTTTATTTTAATAGTAAGAATATCAAGTCATTGGCTAGCCAGCTATGAAAACATATATCATATAATTGGAGACCTTTGGGAAGAAGCAGTGGAAGCGTGTTAGGGATAGCATTAAGCTTCTATTCTTTCCACTTCTTCCAAGGATAAAATTCGTAACTATCACTATCTCATTTTGATAATAGCTTCTTTAAAGTGAAGGTTTAATCATTCCGGTACCTGTAGGGCAAATGAATGTCTAGCTTCTCTTACTGTGTGTTCAGTGACCTATATTCACTGCTCTGAATTGACCATTAAGGGAGGGCACTGATATTTTTTGAATTGTTGCTTAACATGCTTACATTTACATGGTGTACTGTCTGTGTCTAAATATATATATTAAATGTATACGTAAGTAGGAAGTTTCCATCTAGTCCTAGCTGCTAGTCTCAGGGCTTGTAGAAACTGTGGAAGCGTTTGCTTCCAGTAGTGCTGGTTGATTTTAACTGACTGTGTTCACACATCTCATGCTGTGACTTGGAAAACTGGCAGTACAGATAAGGTTAATGCTGCATCACAGCTCGTGAATTTGCCACTATATTGATGTTTATATTAAACTGTCAAAATATAATTGACTTAGTCTATTTATAATAAGTGACTGTGCTACTGAATACAGTTCTTAACCAAGCCTCTTTTCCCTTCCTTATCAGTGCATTTTTTGTCCTTGTGAGGTATTTTCAATACTTTAACTCCATGGTTACCAAAAGGAGTTTTAGAAGTCCAAATATCACTTGCTCTTAATGATAATAAATGCCAAATTCCATTTTATAAAAGGAATTCTAAAATCTGAAGTCACATTAAGGTTCTTTGAAAAACTTTACCAGTGATCAAATCATAGAAGTGAAAAACTGGTGGCTTTTGAGTGGAAGCCAGATTAACCTTCAATGTGTTCTTCGTTATTGATATCTCTGTATTTATTGAAATAGAGGAGGGGAAATGATGAACTTCTGTGACAGATAGGCTGTATTTATTGATCATATTCAGAATAGTATCATTAATATGTGTTGATGCTCTGATCCCTCCTGACTCTGAGTTGCTCAACTTATTAATACAACCAGTCTTGTTTCACAAGAATTTGTGTGGGAGGGAATCTTGTTATAGCAAAGCTTCAGAATTGTGCACTTGAAAACATCTACTCTAAGATTAGTGTCTTGTTTTTGTGGTTTGGTTTTTTTCTTTTTTTAACATGGGAAAGAATGTATGTGTGCTCATGTGCATCCTCCCAACATGCTACTTAGGGACGTGTTTTAGAGGTATGTTAGTGGTAGGTATGGTAGGACCTGATGATCTTAGAGGTCTCTTTCCAACCTTAGTGATTCTGCGATCAAATTGTGCATACAGGAAATATTTTCAGAATTGCAAGCTGAATGTGTGCAGTTGTCTGCTGTTTTTTTAATTTTTTTTTAAATAGAATTGTAGCAGATCAGTAAAGCTTAATAGTTACTTATTGTGCATCAGTTTCAGTTTTATAAAATGATGTGTCAATCCAGGGAACTTGTGTTACAAATGTTGCCTTGAGTTTTATTCAGAGTTGAGCTTTTGGCGTTGCTTTTCTCTCCACCTCAAACACATAGGGACTTCTTGGAAAGATTTCCAAAATACCAAATGAGATTATCTTGGAAAAATAAGAGAGCAAAAATGTGAGCAAAACAAAATTACAGAAAACTTGATGGGGATAAGTGAGGCCTTGGATCTGTTTATTTAGTCAGATGTAAATTTGCAGTAATTAAAAGGGATAGGTTTAATTTTCATAAATGTGATGCCTATATTGATACAGTAAGTTTTTATGCATAATACAGGTTGGTTGCAAAACTGTCTGTTGGGAGGTGTACACTGGAAGGTGTATGTTGCCCCACTCATCATGATGTAAGCTCAGCGAGGTTATTCTTATCTGAAATCTGTAGCCTTTATTATTAAGGTGTCCAAAAAAATTATTGTGAATTACTGTTAGAATGCAGACTCCCTTTCTACCCTCCATGTTTAGAAGAGGATAGTGGCTCTGTAGTGTTTGATCTGTTCAACGGACTTACTTGTAGGTTTATATTGCTCAAGAACTGGCAGTAGCTTCCTTCAGCATATTTCACTGCAGTGTTTTGCCCAGAACATGGCAGATGTTTGCATCAAGTTTAATGCCAGGTTAAAATGTTTGAATGTCATGCAGTCTTTGGAAGCAGCTTGTTCATTCTTTGTCAAGTGAGGCTTTTGGCAGGGTTTGTTATTATCTTATATGAGATAAAAATGCAGAACTAGAAGTAAGGATATACTAAACACTGCTGCATGGTAACTATTCCTTCAAGTTGAAGTACAGCAACTGTGCACATAAGACCTACATATCACCTAATTGCTAGCTTTGGTAGGAACTTTTCTCATTGAACCATAGCAGTTAAAACTGTTGTATTTTGCTTTGAGGCAGGGTTCATTTTGAACAGCTTGTTTAGTTTTCATGGTTCTGGAGAGTGGTATTTATAATACCCTGACTCATTGCATTATGGATTGTTGAACTTGAGTCATACTGGGCAAAAAACATCTGGATTGTTCCCTTGCCATCATACTTCAGAAAGCGTTTCTGTCAATTGCTGTGTAGCTCTGCTTCTAGTAGTTGTATTAGCTTGTGAAGAAAACCAGAAGTTCTTTCTGCCTGACCAGTGGCTGGTGTGTTTACAGACCCTTTTAGTAGATAGACATCAGATTAAAATCTTATCCTTTTACAGTACTCCAAGCTGTAGGAGTCAAATCCTCTAATTTTTCATCATATTTTTGACCTTTGAAGGCTGTAATATCAAATAATTTTCAGTGCAGAGCAGCATGTAAGTAATACTTACAAAGGAATCGCTAAGCTGATTAAAATATTACATCAAGCGTCTCTATCATTAGGTAGGTTTTATTACTGCCTTTACGAAGAAAAAGATGACTAATACAGTCTCAATCTCTAAATATTTTCCATTTGTGACTTTAATCTATAAATAATCTTTTTAAAGCAAGTTAAATAGAGAAATAACAGGTCAGAGCTGATGCCTGGTCTTCTGCTGTGATTTGTCACAGTTTATCCGAACTACTGCCACAGAGCTCAGATACCAGTCAAGTAGCATGCAACCTATAAAATACAGTAGAAAGTGAATTTAAAACTAATTCTACCCAGTTCTCCCTCACTGTTGTAATATCTAAACATTTCGGACTATAGCAATAAAAACAAGCTGCTGGTGTCCTGTGTGCATGTATATATGCTACTGCAAACAATTGTTCTGCATTTATGGCAGGCAGTGTTTTTCCTTCAGCCTACTTACACTAAGATTTTTACGTAAGTTGGTTTTTGTAGTCTGATTATGCATATCCTAACGAGAAGGAAAAAACAACATGTGAAGGGTGGGGAGGCTAAGAAAATATAAACTATGCAAAGTTTTGTTGGCCTTGTATCAGGGAGGAGCCTACCCGTTTGTCCAAGTTAAAACAATCTCTAGTAACTGTTTAGCTGGAACAACTTCATAGAGAAAGTCTGGCACACCCTGTCAAATGCTCTATTGCTGTGTTTGTTAGAGGTCAGCAGCACACAGTAACTTTCAATAACCTTAGGGAATGATGGAGTTAAAACCATACTGCAGCTTTAATGTGCTCAAGACACATTAGTGTCTTGAGGAAAATACCATTTAGATTAAAATTTTAAGGGATGAGTCTGAGGTAGCTTTATAATATTGTGGAACATACGCATCAGACAGTGAAGTTAGGTGGTTTTATCCCCTAAATCTAGATGCCTGTTGGAACATTGCTTTAAACATCTAACTGTCCTTCCATATTGTCTCCTTATCATGTCTTCAGAGGACAGACTCAGCTGGAAGGGAAGCTGCAACATAAATGTCTTGCTGGATGAAATAACTAGTAAATGCTTTTCATGGATAATATGATATCAGCCCCTGCTGTGTTAGTTTTCTTAAATCTCTGCCTCTTGTCACTCTATGTGGAACAGAGTAGTAATGGCAAGAGCAGTTTTCTGTGACCAAATCAATGACTTAGAAGAGAACAGAACTGTTAAAAGAATATTCTCTTCTAGCAAGGGAAATGTTTACACAAAGCATTTAAAGCCTGTACACAAAGCATGCTTTTTCTGCGGTGAAAATTCACGGCTTAAACAAACAGAAGGTTTCAACCTCTAGTCATTGTTTGTTCACCTGCATTAATGACAGATTCCAAAAGAAATCTTGACTGTTCAAGTGTCTGGGAGTATTAAAAAACTATTTTAAAAAACTATTTAATAAGATTTTTGGAAGTCGAAATTTTTAAAATTTACTTAAGGAAAATGAGCTAGGTAGAGAAGTTTTTTGGAAGTTGTGGAATAATTTGTGTTCTGCTTTATTTTTGTGTTCAGATATCGTGATTGCTTTTAAAAACAGCTTTCTTACGTTTATCCCACATAAATTTAGCATACAAATACACTAGAACTATCCTTCATCCTCCATCAGAGGGAATGCTGGTTGTTTACTTAGTGCTCGTTATGTAGTAGGAGGTGGTTGGGAAGCAAAAAAACCAAAAATTATCTGGAATTATGGAGAACATAAAATTGGAAAAGACTTGGAGAGATGATTTGAAATTCGTCAGGAATTGGGAAAAGGGAAGGTTTGTGTCATGGCATTTGAAAGATTCTAAACTGAAAGACCGCTGTGTGTGTTCAGTGGTAAAGCCATGAAGTATTCATATTTTATTCAGTTGGACTCCCAAATGAATTCAAATATTTTTGTAAATGTAAATTTTAAAAATATTTCCTGTCATGTCCTATTCTCTCTCTCTCTCTCTCACACACACATACACACACACACACTCTTACTGTGNAAAAAAAAAAAGTAGGCAAGCTTCCCTTTGGATGTGTCAACTTCTTGAAGTATTGATCTGTATTCATTGCAGCTTGTATAAGGGAATGTGTATCAGTTTTAACCAAAGGTGAAGTTTGTTTTTTAGCTAGAAACTGGTGTAGCCTAACAAAACCTTTCTGTGCTAATGTCAAATAGCTCTTTTCCTGACTGGGGGAAGGGTCAGGAGCAGAAGAGCAGACTGGAAAAAAAAAAAAAAAAGATGTGTGCAACTACACAAGCTGGTAGAACTACAGACTTCTCTTGACTGTAATGATGTATTGGAGCATGATGTTGCTATTTTGCAAGATAGATATTTTAATCCATACTGAGACACTTTGAGGACTAAAGCACTTTATCATTAACTTTGAGTGGGAGTGAGAGTTTTTGGGTTTTTGTGCATTTTTTTCCAGGTGATGAGAAATAACACAGATTTCATTAAAGGCTCTAATTGCATTTAAATATGAAAAAAAATGTCTTTTTGTTTGTTTGGTCATATTTCAGTCCTTATATTACACTAATCATAGAATGGCAGAATAACCCAGGTTGGAAGGGACCTTGAAACGTCATCTGGTCCAAACTTTACTAATTAAATAATGTTTTAAAAAAACCTGTATGTAGTAAGACAGTGGTGTCATTCAGGCAGTCTGCTAGAATTATTCAGAGCAGCAGTAGAATTCTAAACAGTAGAATTATTGTTAAAAATTGTATTAACCATTCATTTAGATAACACAATCTCAAAGACTTGCCTAATCAGAGGTGACCTATTGCTTTGGACTCAGTCTAATGAAGTGGAGAAGATCTCATACAAGTTACTTGTATTTGTGACTTTCTGTAGCTCTGCTTTCCCTATTGTAAGCATTTACTTGTAACCTCTGGTTTCAGACTGTTTAAGCTCAATATTGGTCACTTTCTTAATGGATTTCGTAAAGACTGTTTTCACCTTCCTGTTTATTATGGATCTGTTTGAACAGTTATTCTTTTAGTTTGCTCTTTTCTCTCTTTTTTTTAAAAAAAAACTAAACAACAAACCAACCAATCAACAAACAAACAACCAAAAAACAAAAAAACCCTAACAAACTTAATGATTTGAGAGAATCGACTTGTTTCATGTGTCTTTCCCCTTTTTTTCATATATAACATTCCTTTAAAGTCTATAAAAAATGATTGAAAGACCCTTTTTCTGCAAGTACCTCCTATTTTAGAACAAACCTGTTATGGACAACTTCTTCTAGTCTTCTAATTTATAGAAGTTTTACTTTGGCAAGTTTTCTGTTTATTCTACTTGTAAAATATTCCTTTTTCTTTATAGTCAATTAATTAGATTTTTTCCTGCAGCCATTGGTATTGTTTCTTGCCATGTCAACTGTTTTCTGTCAGCTGATTATGATTCTCTTAGGCTACAACACCTTCTTGGAGAAACTTCAGATACTAAGCATAATTCCTTCACTTCAAGTTAATTCTTATTTTAATTTTACGTACTTCCTTCCTGAATGTGAATATTCACTGGTAACAAGCTATTGTCAACTTGCTGCAATATCTGCTTAACTCAATTTCCAGCTGTCCAGCTCTACTCAAGAATCTGCCCTTTTTTAAAACAAATAAAATATTATTCTTCCTTTTGCCAACCATTGCTTATGCCAACCTCTTCCATTCCTAATGCAGACTGGTATTGTTGCTTATTATCACCTCATGATTATCTCACCCCCTTTTAGCTTCTTGGTCTTTTTAAGCAGTCCACTCTTCTGACTTTTCCATTATATGGTCAAGTTCTTTTAATTCTCAGTACCTCATCATCTCTGATGGACCATATTTTTGTTCTGTTTTGCTTTGCTTTGTTTTTCTCTTTCCCTTTGTTTCTAGAATCCTGCTGCAGCTGTAAACGCAGGCTTCCGCTATGCCATTTCCGTGAAAATTTGATATCCTATCTCTTGGCTTTTGCTCCCTGCTCAGGAGGAATCATTTGGAGTGAAAAATTCCTGTTTCTTATTCTCCCTGCAAGCTTTGCCTCCAGCCCATTGGATGTTTGCTGTTTCTGTTGGGTTTTGTGAACTGCATGCTTTGTTAGTGGGTGTCTGTTGGGAGATCCAAAGGTTTCATTTAGCTGATTTGTCTTAATATTTTATTAAAGCAGTCCTAGCACTTGCTTGTTGGCTCTGTACAAGAGGACACATAGCAGAAGGAGAGAGAAGTTGTTCCTGAAAAATTGTTTGGGGTTTTTTGGCTACAGAGCCTGGTTTTAAAATGTTTTGGAAAACTGGGAAGTACAAAGAATAGCAAAGAAAAAGTGAGTATTAGAGCAGCCTTGTAGATCTGTATTCTTGGTTGCGAATGCATGGGCTTTAGGAGACACTTGTGGGGATTGCTCATTGGAAGGAGCTGGATTGCATTCTCTTAAGTGTTTGGGATTTAGCTGTAAACTTCTGCTATTGCTAGTGGTGCTCTGGCCTCCTTTTCATCTGTTAAAGCATATCATTCCTTCTCTCTAGGAGTGCTTTTTGGCTTTTTTTTTTTTCTTCCCATGCTTCATTTTCTTTTGTGTATTATCCTCAATGGAAAGAGAATTTACAGCTTCTTCCCCTCTCTTTTTACGGTGCTTTCCATGCATACTACCATGTATACATATTAAAAAATAGTATATATTACATTGTCCCTGTGTTGATGCTTCAGTGAACAACACAGGAGAGAATACAAATTGATCTCACTTTCAGCACATCCATCCTCGTGTTTTACAATCAGTTTTAGACCTACTTTCTCTATTTTCTGTAAGTTGTCTCACAACATTTGTTTCAAAAGAGTGCAGATAAAAATTGAGTAATGCAGTGACTTAATTTTTTTCTTCTTCATAAAATGCTTTATCTCTGTGACTGTCACATTATGGGCAAGACCTTTCTCCTGAAGTACACAAAATTAACCTGCATTTTTTTCACACAGTAAGCTAGGCAGTTGTCCCCCAGTGACATGTCAATGACACAGTTTTTCAGAAGTCTGTATGTATATAAACAATAGAATAAAAGAAAAGTCAATTCTTTGGGTCTTAAAGTCCTGCCTAAGCAGACAGTTTCTCTTAAATCATAACAGAAATGCATCATTGAGGGCTGATTTTAAAATAATTTTTCCCAAGTATACAAGTGTTTTTGAAATGATGGCTTTTTGTTTCATTTTCAGTATAATACAGATATTTCAAGAATTGGGTAGAAGTTGATATTCCATAAATTCTGGAAACTTTTAATATAATATATGCATATGCAACTTTGTCAAGCTGTGTCTTGACTGTGTACTCTATCTGTCAAAGCAATCTGACTCACAGTACACAGAATTTCTTAGAATAGGAGTAACTTGACTGACATGTCCTTTATTGTAAGATGTTATTTTTACCGAACTAGTAGTTTCATAATCTAGTTATCAATATTCTTGAAACAAAAGCAGTTACCACTGAGTTGCTAAGTGACTGTAAGCTGGCATAAGGGGTAATTAGTACTGTAAAGAAAAGGGATATGCTGCCCACTTCTAATGTTTCTAATATAGACTGAAAATTCTTGTCTAAAATTTTAGGTTCATTGTTTGACACTAATGTGGCTGCAACTTGTATAGAAATTAGTTTTATCTTACTGGATAGTGAGTACGGAAAGATATGTAGAAGAACCTTTGAATCATTATGTAGGTGATTGCAGGATTACCTTTCCACAAGGAATATCATTTCCTTATTACCTGAAACATTGGCTAGTGCTCTGTTTAATTTTTTTAAAGTGAACAGCAGGAAGATCTTTATGAGGTACAGATAACAGGGAGTTTTGTAGGGGCAACTGATGCCATTCTGTGCAAGCTGTGCACAGTATGGTGTGGAGCCTCCATCAAGAGAAGGGTGCAGCTGTGCAACTGCTCTGCTCACATCCACTGTATAGGCAGACCTTTAAATGTATTATCATCAGCCACAGGAGAGTGAGCTCAGAACCTCTGGGGAACATTTCCTTAGATTTGGTATTTTAGATAATGGTATTCATTATTTTATTGAAATTGAATCTGGATTAAGGGAGTTGCAGGCGTAAATTAAAATGTACCACAAAGAAAATCATTCACTGGGAGTTATGGTGGCTGCAGAATGTCCAAAATACAATTAAGCAAGGTGTCAAGTACTATTTCTGAATATTTCAAAAACCATGAGGATCTGCAGGATTTTCTTCACCTCCATAATAAGATATGAAGAGAACAAACAACAGAAGTAATGCATTTGCCTGCATTCCCTTTGGTGTTGATTGTAATGAATGGAACCAAGCATATTTAGGCAGGTAAAAGGAGATTAATTTACTAAACTGATGTGTATCAATACATGATATGCATGTAAACCTAGTGTTGGTAGGGTATAGAATCTGGAAGTGGTCATAATATTTGAGCAGTAAAAGGTGATTCTTATGGACATCTCTAAAAATATTGAGTGTACTTTGAAAGCCAATGCTGAGTGATACGATGTGTGTTATCCCTTTCCACCTGTGCCCCTGTGGCATTGTTATGTTGCTCTGAAACGCAGAAAATGTTCTAAAATGACTTTGTCATCTTCCCTCTATCTTTTGTGTTGTGCCAGTATGTACTTGATGGACAGTTGATAGCGGTATTGATAACTTCTGAAGAATTGAATGTTGTTTTTGTCCAGGTTCAATGCATTAGTTTGAGATTCATTGTCCAGGGAAGTTGATGAGGGGTCAGGAAGCATACCACAGGCAAGGAGGAGTGGAGATAGAGAAAAAAGCTGTAGTTCTATCTGCAGCTAGTGTGTCCTGCTGATAGTACAGCTGATCTTTAAAATTAGGTGGATGCTACCATATCCAGTTCAACCAAGTCTTATTTTATTTTATATTTGATATACAGTGTCTGCATTTGTTTAGAACATTGTTGAAGTTATTACACAGATGATTAGGTGTCTGTTGTGCCTGACGTTGTTGAATTGTGTTTGAACTTGGTACTAGGGTTGCACAGGAGGTAATTACACACTTATTAGATGGGGTTTTTTTAGCTAAGACATTTGTATTTATTGTTCTATGAAACATTGACCTCTTATTCATATAAATGTTTTGATGCACCCCAGGAGAATGGAAGTTTACATTTTCCAAGTAATAATTCCTAGGCCCAAGAATACCAGATCACTACTGTACTCAAATACTTCCATGTACTCTGATGTACTGTCTGGAAAATCTTCCTTTGAAGACTGAAAGATGGTCATCCTGTAAGATCCTGTTATACTGATTTCTATTTGACTATAATTTCTGAACTGTTTGCTTTCAGTTGTAGATTATGTATAAACACTAAAAAAAAAACCAACCCCAAGCCCTAAATCCTGTTATCCAGAACTTTCATCTGTGATAAAAATACTGTATCTGTTGTCCTAGAATGTTAAATCATTCACCAGTAAGATCTCTTATGTAATCTATAACCTCAGTCTACACATTAGCATTGTTTATTGTAATGCAGTAGTAAAATTTGTAATTTCCTCCTCGTGCATTGCTTTATTTTTTAACTCTACAGGGTCATCCACATGGTAATCACTCTTGGCTGTGTCTCGTCTGTGTTTTGTATTCCACAGGATCTCTGCTGGTAACATTTGTGTAAGCTTTCAAGATGCAGCTGCTTCTTATGTTATTAAATCCTTTTTATTACGTGTTCTATGTAGAAGGATAGATACAAACAGGTTAAATAACAATGGCAAAAGGACTTATTGCCCTCTGGGGCTATAAAACTGAAGTTTCTGTAGTATTACACATTATTCTATGTTCAGTTTTAAAGTTCAATGTCATTAACATACCAAGAATCACTATGAATGTGCTATATAGTTTATAAAATTAAGCATAAGGCTGAGCTTTGTAGGATGGTAGGATGAATTAGTAAAAGGCTGGGATTCCTATTAAAGCTAACTACTTCATATGCTGTGTTGGCAAAAGAAAGCTCTCAGATTAATATCTGAAGACAGTGGTAGTTGGTACAGTGAAAAATTATGATTTAAAAGTCAACTGTTAAAAAAAACCCACTTTGTACTGGATATTAGGATTTTGTGTTTCTTCATGAAAAAATTTATAAGCAAAAGAGCTACCCACCTGCAAAACTCTACCTGTAATACCATGCTTTTTCTAATCTCTCGAGTTGGGACCATTTCAGAGAATTGTTCAGCACAAAAATTGGTCTGCACTGCATATGTGGAAGGCTAAGGAATTACAGGAATTTTATTGAGATAGTTGATTTTTCTCCAACAGCTACAAGCAGGGTGGAAAAAAGTAACTGAGCCAAGTATCTGTTTCTACTCCAGGTACTTGAACTAGCTGGTGTCATCCTAGGACACGGGCTTTTAAGTCCATGTTTATTTGCTCCACTGAGAGAAGTATATGCAACTCTAATAGCTCTTTATCCTTCTCAGTGGAGTACTTGAGTGAGATTTTTGTGGTATTGAGGAGGACTCCAAGCAATTTTAAGCAGAATTCCTGTGTTTCTACATGGGATTGCCAGACAATTATGTATGGAAGTGTACTCATTGCAAATCCTGAAGTGTTAGATGAACTGCAAGTGCATAACCAGTGCACACGCTGTACAAGTGTTTCTCAGAATTCTGGTATGTTGTTTGGCCTCCTAGTCTCACTTAAGCAATAAATTGTGTGGGAAACCTCATGCAAGTATGCAGTCTTCGGCTTATGTTTAGGGAAGACTTACAGATAGAAAGAGGATGTATCTAAGGAAACCTGAACATAGGGCAGGCCTCTGTCTAAGGTTTGTTTTCAGCTTTCTGGAAATTGATCTGCTTTATAAACAAAATGTTGAAATAACATTGATAATGTTAAAATAAATGATCTGCAATAGATGGCAGATACTTATGTAGAATTTTTTAAAAGCTTATTGTACTTTTATATTGTGTGTTAGGATTTGGGGACCAAGTGCAAATCAGGCTAGATTATTGTGGTTTAAGTTGACTTTCCAGATAAGAACACTTTATCTTCTTAGTCCAATTTGTAATTAAGTGCATCTAATGGATCATCTTGCTGCATATGTGAAACACAGTATCTCAAACAGCTATATAAAGACATGTTTTCCCAGGCCTGTCTGAACAGCAATATCCCTAGCAATGACCCAGAGAAGTTTCTGCAATATTGATATTGATACCTACTAAACCATTTACACTTTTTTAGCATTAATGATTTGGGTGAGTTTAAAAATATATCCAGTGGTCTTATTGTTCTGACAGTTGTAAGGCTTTCATTATGTATTTCATTTTGTCATTGTAACAGTTATGACCAAGTTCTAACTGGTAGTGCTGCTATGGGAAGGTGTACTTTAATGTTGTATTGTCAGTGCTTCTGTTAGGGAGAGTAGTTTCTTGCTAATCCAGCAGTAAAAGATAGGTATTACACGTGAACAATAATCACATACTATTTATTTTAATGATACCACATTGTTGTTATATTGATGGGTGAATTGGAAAGATAGAGTCCTAAGGCAGTAAGGGTTATTCAAAAGATTGCATTTATAAAAATGAAGTAGTTGAGTTCTCTCAGGAAATGTGCTTGACAAGAGCTTAAACTTGACTTTTTCCTGGAATAAATAGCCCCCTTTTATAATTTCATATATTAAGCTGTCATAGTTTCAGTTAAAATTATTAGGTGAAATATTTAAATGAATTAAATGTGGTTAGATACAGTTCAAATCATATATAGTAGCTTGAAAACTATAATAGGAAACACAGGTCAAGAAACTGTTGTAAACTACTCAGTAGGGTCGGTTTCTTTAATGTAAGTGAATTGCTGTGGTTTGATTGACAGTTTCATGGCTTCTTTCTCATTCTTCAGAGTTTTGGTTGTTTTTACTTTTTCTTTACTGAAATAGTTTGAACCAAACATTAAATCAACAGGAAGGCCATAGCTTGAAGCAGAATTTACAAAACGTAGTATTAGCAGAAACTCGATTTTTAATCTATCTCGTTTCACCTCTGGGGAATGTTAGACTAGAATGCAGTACTGCTGAGAGGGACCTGAGAGTATTAATAGATAGTAAGATGAAGATGAGTCAGCAGTGTGCCTTAGCAGCTAAGGGGGCCAACTGGATCCTGACGTGCATCAAGCACTCCATCACTAGCTGAGCAAGACAAGTAATAGTCCCACTGGTGTGGCCTCACCTGGAGTATTGTGTACAGTTCTGGGCACCACAATACAAGAAGGACATGAAGTTGTTGGAGAGCATCTAGAGGAGGGCCACGAAGATGGTTAAAGGCTTGGAGGGAAAGTCTTATGAGGAAAGGCTGAGATCAATTGGCCTGTCCAGTCTGGAGAGGAGAGGACTGAGGTGGGGATCTCATTGCAGTATATAACCTCCTTACCAGAGAGGGAGGAGTGGGGGCTGAACTCTTCTCTTTGGTGAACAGTGACAGGACACAGGGGAATGGTATGAAGCTGTCCTGGGGGAGGTTCAGGCTGGATGTTAGGAAGAAGTTTTTCACCCAGAGGGTGGTGGAGCATTGGAACAGGCTCCCCAGGGAGGTACTCATGGCTCCAAATCTTGTGGAGTTTAAGAGATGCTTGGACAATGCCCTTAGTCACCTCGTGTGACCTTGGGGTTGTCCTGTGCCTAGATGGGAGTTGGACTTGATGATCCTTGTGGGTCCCTTTCGGAGTTGGACTTGATGATCCTTGTGGGTCCCTTCCAACTCAGGTTGTTCTATGATTCTGTGACCTCTCCTATAACATAGCTCATGGAATCCAGCCTAGCAAACTGAGGTTGAATTGGTATTTTGTGAACTCTTATCCAGTATAATGGAGGACTGACATGGTCCAGGTCATGAAAGACAAGGAATCAACTCCATAATGTAGTGGGGGATGTGTTAGAATGGAAGAAAAGAAGGGGGGGAACCAAACAAAAAAGGCCCCAAATAAACAAACAAAAAGAAATCATGTCCCGAAAACCTCAAACCAAGACCCAAAACCCACAGGTCTGAAAGGAGTCTGCAAAGCAAGTCCTTCAGCATAAGTCTTCACTCTTAACATTTTGATGGCTGTTTAGGGAGTTGCTGTTCTCTGTCTCTCTCTCTCTCTCTCTCTCTGGTGCTGCAGTTTTCGCAGTCGTATACTGACTCTAGGTCAGGAACTGATTCAACTGAGAAATATTTTTCTTTTCCTGTGCTCTTTTTCAGCCTGCTCATTTTGCAGTCTGGTTCTTTCTATGACTATGAAAGCCACAACATGGGACTCAGTGAAGGCCAAAGCAATGGGTGGAGGTAGCTGGCAGCAGTACCTGATTTAAGCCACAGAGGTACCAAGCTTCTAAGCATAGTCTGTGCTGTCTCTGCACTGTAGCTTTTATTTGGTGCTTGTACAAATCTTGAACAAAGAGATTCCATGCATTTGTGCAAAGCTATATTTGAGCTTAGTGAGGTCAAGTGAGATCTTCATAAACTAGTTACACATTTATTAAAATAAAAATAGTGTATGTGAATAATCAAAAGAGGAACAAAATGAAGTTCACAAGGTGGAGTTATTATGCAAGGTTTTCCTAAGCAGTAGCTATTGGTGTTACCTCAATACTTACTTCAAATGTGCTTGTCCTAAATTTTTTTCCCCAAAGACTTAGAACTGTAGTTTGCATAGACTCCCCTTGTTGAGTTGGTCATATATATGCTTAAAGGAACCTAAGGGGCACAACAGCCCATTACATAAAAATGTTAGCAAGCTGTTCAGTGTTCTCAGACACTCAAAACACAAGTGAGTCCTAGTTCAATCATCCAAGCCTCTCAAAGATTACTATGTCCCATTTTTTCCTTAGACTGTTTTTCTTTATTTGCCATTGAATGAAGTATCAACATTGTAGATGGTCTCAAATCTTCAATTTTACATAAGAACTGTTTCCATTCAAAGCAAAAGTATTCCACCAGACTGCATCCCTTTTCCCGAGTTTTTGTAGAAGTATGATCCTACTGAGCTATATAGCTTGAAAGTCTTTTATTACTGCATGGATGACCTTTCTGCAAGGTCTCTTTAAAAAGAAATTGATAGGTTTTGGGTTTGACAAACACAGAAGGGTTGAAAAGTTTCTCCCTCTTTTTTAGATTACTCGTTAAATGCTTAATGTGTGTGGGTGATGTAGCTGTGAAACATCACTTGGCTGATGATGCATTCCAGCTGTCCTTAAGAGAAATTTATGTGGTTCATTTATTTTCTTTAAAGAAATCTGATTTTAGTTACTTTCCTACAGTCTTGCTGGTCATATTCAATGCTTATTAATATTAGTTAATAATATGAGTTAGGTCATTAATATGAGTTAGGGCTGGCCTAACTCAGCACATAAAATGTAATGTAATGTATGGCTAGGCTTCGCGAACGAAGATCCAGGGAGGGCTCCATCCACGCTCCTCATCAGTGCCTTTTCCAAGCGCGCTGATAAAAAGAGGATAGCAGATAGCACCCTCGAGCCTGCGCTATGGATTTTTTTTAGGTGAGACACAGCATGCGCAGAGCTGGACCCACCCTTTAGTCCTAAGGTTCATCTGCCAGGGCCTGCACATAAAATACAACTGAATCAAATGCTCCTTTAAAATATAATTAAAACAGAGGCCCTACTGTTCCCGTGGTATTGTCCAGTGATCTTTAAGCATTAGTAAACTATTGGGATGCATCGTTAACCAGTCTATTCATAAGTACTATACTTCTTGTGCTTCATGCTGCTGAATTTGACTAGGGAGAGTGACATGCTAAGATAAAACGCTTCAAATGAGATAGGTCTCCTCTGCTCCCTTCCCCTGTAATTTTAATTCTTGAATCCTTTCAATCTCAATGTGTTTGCTTTCTTTCCCTGATGTTTTAGTTTCTATAGCTATTCTGGATCTCATTCAGCTTTTTGTGCTGGCAGTCTTTGCAATTATACCACATTCAGTAAAGCTCTGACATGGCTAAACTGACTTCTGAAGAGCCTTTTGAAGGCCTGGTTCCCATCACATTCTGTCCTGACATACTAGCAGAGACACATCCTTGCACTTCTAGCAGTGCCAAAGAATTAAGTACTTGTATACCTGTTCCTATGCAGTATAAGTTTTCTAGGGTAGCGCTCATGTCTTTTAGTTTCAAACAGCATATTCTTTACAGCTCTGATAGAGTAGGTCTGTGGAAACCTGGAACTGGGATGCAAGTGTGTCTGCTTAAGAACCAGCTGATGCAGCAACATACTGCTTGTACATAGCTCTCTAGCTGGCAAAAACTTTTTTAGGTTCATTAGGTAATCTTGTGGATTTAAGATTCTAGGTCATGTAAAAGCAAACCATTTCATTATTCTCTGACTTGGGCGGAGAGAATGATTCACTGATTATCTCTCACCAGTGCAATGGGAGATTTTGACAGCAAATAGTCTGAACTACTGTTGCAGTAGTTAGGCAGATCAGATGATAGGTACTAATTACTGTATCCAAGCGATTTTTCCAGATAGTTTGATGTCCCATTTGTTGCTTCATGAACAGAGACTTGATTTTGAAAGAAAAGTTGTTGCTTCTTGAAAAACTAGTGACAGAAAAAGCGCCAGGCAAGGAAAAACTCAAACAGGAATACTGCAGTGGCTTTTAATGCATCATTTTAATGTTAAATCTTTCGATTTTTCACATGGTCATGTGAAAAGGTGAAAGGGAGAATTAAACCCCTTGATCTTTAATCTTAATGTTTTATTTATTTCAAGGGGAAGCAGAATCACTTTGATTTTAGCAAAGTATCATACCTAGCAGCAGAATGCTATTCAGAGCAAACAAACTGAAATAGTGTTTGCAACAGGTCACTAACTAGGAATAATTACTGGATGGAAAAGGTAATGGAAGTGGACATCTGTGAAACAATGAAACATTTGTCATTAAGAGAATTATCCTCTGGGGGCTTGCTTTTTTGTTTTTTTTTCTCCCATCTTCTTCCCCTATCTTCTTTTAAGGTGCTGTATCTAACTGCACCTATTAGTGTATACTTACGTAATTAAGCTATTGTATACTAGTAGATTTTTCAACTATATTTCTATTTGGTGTTATTTTATCTTTAATTTCACTCTGAAGCAACTTAAATAATGTAATGTCTTTAATAGTAAGTGTTTGGGTTTGGTTTTTACAAGGGTTTGGGACTTGGAGATTTTTAAAGGGTTTTGCAGCCTAATTGTCTTGGGAGGCAGGGTCACATCTGCAGAAGTTATGGTAGCTGTTGACGATATGCTGCTGTTGTAAATTCTTTGAAGCTGTGGAAGGGAATCTTTATGGGGTAAAGCAAACTCTGTGTTTTAGGGGTTTTTTGTTTGTTTGGTTGTTTTTTTTTAATATGAAACCCAAACTTCAAATGCTCAGAGAACTTCAAGTTCCCACATTATTGCATTGTAATTTGAAACATTTTTTATATTGCAGTTCTGTTTCTAGCTTACAACTGCATTCTGAAATTCAGATTTATCTACTCAGTAAGATTCTATTATGGAAAATAAAGGTCTATTGAATAGGATTAGTGTTTGCAGGGACTGATCTGTGAAAATTATTTGTTTAATGTTGCTGTGGAAAAATAGTGAAATTTTGAGATTTTTTCACCTCCCTCTGTAAATGAAAATTATTTAGCAATTTTTAAAATTGTTATTATTTCAAAGGAATTTAATAAATAATGTATCTGACTTTTCTAGAAGGAAAAGGTATGGAAGCGCACTGTACCTCCTTGGTGAGTAGAAGAGGGCAGAGATGGAAGCCAGCTATAGATGTGCTATGTTTGACTTGCTTTGAATTACCTCTGTCTCCTCTAAATGTGTGCTTATGTGAAGGAACAAAACATTTAAATGGTTCATTGGTTGGAGGTTTTCGTACAAAAATTGATTCCCAGGATCAATTAGATATAGTTAGAGAACTAACTACAAATTGTAAATCACAATAACCAAACAGATCTTGATACAGTGTAGTGAGTTCTTCCAGGCTGCGCAAATGAAAGCAGCTATTTATTACTGAAGCACGACACAGTATGACACTGCTTGAAATCCTCAGTTTGTACAAACAAACAAAAAATATTAGCCTTAGGCTACATGTATAAGACAGTGACTTGAAGCTTTTCTTCCTGAAACATCAGCCAGAGACAGGGAGCTCTGATATAGTTACCTATTGATGGCTGGGGGCAGCTGGCTGTGAAATGGCATAGAAGAGAACTGTTGATGGCATATAGATTGTGCCAAAGCATCTTGTCGTGTTCTCCTTTTATCTTGACTTAAGAAGGTTGTCACGCCGTTGTCGCGGGGCTCTGATAGGAAAGGGAAGTGATACAAGTCTGAACTCTGCAGACAGTAGTGGCATGTAATACAAATGTGCCCTTCAGTTAATCATTGAGAAAGTTATATGTGGGCTGCAATCCTGAATCTTCCATCCCTGCTTCCTGAAACTGTGCAGAGCTGAGCCCAGTAAAGTAAATAACCTTTGATTCAAAGTGAAAGAGACTTTCACTTGCTTGTATCGGTATGGTGTAAACTTTTATAGTGTTCTTTTTGCTAGGCAGCATCTTGCTTTAGCCATTTTCAATCCTTCAAGGACTTCACAGAATACATTTGAGAAATAAAAAAAAATTCTTGCAGTATTTATTTGTTGTGTGCCCCCCCCCCCAGTGTCAACTAAACTTTTGGTAACTTACAAAGAAGCATGTGATTCAACAGGTTTAGATTTTATTGTGTAGTGGATTTTGACTGAGCGGCTTAATCAGAGACTGTATATAAGAAAGAGTTGATTTGTTTATGACTGGTTAGTCTGTAACAGTGATACTGAGAAGAATCTGTCTAGTTGCACTTTCTTTGAATGAGTGCTTGGAGAGTGAAGATAAAGAGTGAATGCATTAATATACTCATAAATATTTTCTAGATTCTTCATAAATCTTAGACTTACTGAACTTGATAATGGATCTTTATTCTTAATTTTTTTTTAACAGGCTTTTTTAAATCTTATCTACTCAATGTTCAAACACGTCTAGATTTTCTGATGTTTAAATTGAGGTTAGACTGGTACTTAAACCCTTTGACAGCCTACTGGCCAACTGGACAATGCAGCATATAATATACCACAGCCCATGGACAGTGACTTCATGTCTTTTTTTCTTCACTTCTGCTTTTAACAGATGGATAGTGATATGCTAAAAGCTTATTTCACAATATTTTAGTTCTTTAAAGTAAATGTGACATAAGACTGCCATATTGTTTTGTGGAATTATAAAAGCTTTATTCACTAAAATGAATACTTTGGGGTAATTATAGCAATGCAAGTCACTTGAAATCACTAGACAAAGCTGTGGAAGCTTGAGTTTAGTGACAAAACCTGCTACTTTTAAGGAGGTTTATTTTCTTTAGGAAGTTTTGACCCTTGTTTTCTTGGTCAGATCTCATCATACTGTTTCTGAATGTTATAGTAAAAATATAGCTATGCCTGTCATTAATCTGTAAGTATGCTGTTTTCTTTCTTTAATGCTTTTAAGCTAATAAATCAACACCTGTAAATTACGTTCTAAATTTTATGATTTAAGTACTATGTTCATCTTGATACCAAATGACAAATGTAATTTCAAAGGATGTTGTGCAGTAACTTTTTCTTAAACTTAAGATCTGCATCATTAATTGATATACCAGGAAAACTTTTCTAATCTGCAATTAAAGTATGTTGTGTTTCTAATAGGAGGTGTAGGAAGTAGTGACAGTTTACTTTATGATGCTGTTGTTAGGCTACTTCTAGACTATTTGGAGAGTCTGAAACTTGACACCTTTACAGACTTGCAAATGTCTCAAGTATAGAGATTCATAACAAAGAAATGCAGAATGTAGTAAAATGTGTTCTAAAATATATTCTTAATTTGTGTAGCATAAGCAGAAATACTTCCGGGAATACCTTAATGAGGTGCTTTGATGTAATGTTTGATCAATGTTCAGAATTTACTTCCTGAATTGGTGAAGTTCAGTACTAGTCCCTATGTTGCAGTGATACTGATTCACTTTGTGAATGCATCAGTTAGGATACAGTCCCACATTTTTTGTTTGTCTACAGCTATTAATTTAACAAATGCAACTGCGTTTTTACTGTAATTTTTGTAAAATAAGTTTTTATTCGGCTTTTTATTTTAAAAAGGCAAACATTGTCTTTTGAGGAGAACATAGCTAATTAGTCTCTTCTAGCTATATATAAGGTTTTTGTATGTTTAAGACATTCAGCAAGCTTTGAAAGAATATTATTTCACATAGGATAAAGGCTTAAGGAAGCTGGAAAAGCTATGGTATTATTACTGTTGCTGCTGTAGTTCACATTCAAGGCCATTCTGTTCACATCTTAAATAACAAATTTCAATGTAGTTTCAAGCCATTGAGAAACACATTGATACATTTAAACTAAGAAATTTACAGTGAGGACAGCAAATATATTTTCTTCTTTACTGCGTGTTATAGTTTGAATGAAATAATGAGACTTGTGGATTAGAAAAGGCAGAATAACTTTAACTATTTTAATAGAAAGCAGCAGCAGCAGACAAATATATATATAAATAAAGATACAGAGCCAGCACCAAGATCCAAACCTTCCACTCTCCGTCCTGGTCGCTATAGTACCACAGCCGAACCGCCGGGGTGGGGGGGAGGCAGGAAGCTGGACCCTGGAGGCCTGGACTCAGAAGTGAGAAAAGCAGCAAAGTTGGGGCCCCACGCAGGACTCCAAGGGAAGCAAAGAAGAGAGAGAGAGACAGAGGGAACTGCCCCCCTTAATTTATACTGAGCATGACATGTATGAAATGGAATACTCAGTTGGTCAGTTTGGGGTCACCTGCCTTGCCTGTCCCTTTCCTATAGGTGTAGGCTCTCTTCCTGCACCCCCCCTGACTTATCAGTAGAGTCACAGAAAGTGTACATTCCAAACCTCAGCTGTAACCCAAACATTTTAGGCTTAAGCTATTAGAAGCTGGTAATGTTTTTGAAAACATACTGCCAGCTTTCAGAGAAATACAGTCACTTTTAAAGGAACCTTGGCTAGAAGTGATACCACCTTAGCAGAATTAATTCTGCTCCAGCCCGAACCAGGACACTGCACCATTTAACTGGTTTTATCAATGAGTATTTATGGATGACTTTAACAAGACAATTACAGGATAGCCTTCATAGACTAGGGAGCAGACAAGCTAACGCTCATGAAGATGTTGGCTCAAAACTGTGCAGTGGGAAGAAGCCATTAACAGCAAATTTGCAAGCAATGAGGCTTAGAACAACAATATATTAATACTGTGTGTGGGAGAACAGGAGAATCAAGCAAATGCTCTAATGTATGTACAATATCAGATTAGACATAGGAGATTTCCTTTCAGTATGGGAATTGCCTGAGTTAGAGATACAGAAAGAAGAGAATAAGAAAGAAACTCTGAAAAGTCATAACCAAGCAGAAAAAAAAATGTTTAAAAAGAGAAATACAAATAAAAAATGCATGTAAGGTGCATAGTAATGAATTTCTTACAAGAAAAGTAAGAATTGGTTAGTGATATGTTGAAATTCCAGTTGTTAGTCCTACTGTTTGGAGATTCTTCTGTTTGTTTATGTGAATTTAAATTTTAATGGGGAGGCAATCCAGAAGACTCCCCAGAGTCCTAAAAGAATTGACTGATGTCCTCACCAAGCCACTCTCAATAATATTTCAGAAATCCTGGCAGTGAGGTGAAGTCCCTAGTGATTGGAAGAAGGGGCATGTTACACCCAATTTCAAAAAGGGTGTGAAGGAGGACCCTGGGAACTACCGACCTGTTAGCCTCGCCTCTGTGCCTGGGAAAATCATGGAGCAGATTCTCCTAGAAGGTCTGCTAAGGCACGTGGAGGAGAGGGAGGTGATCAGAGACAGTCAGCATGGCTTCACTAAGGGTAGATCCTGTCTGGCAAACCTAGTGGCTTTCTACAATAGTGTGACTACCTCAGTGGACAAGGGACAACCTGTGGATGTGATCTGTCTGGACTTGTGCAAGGCCTTTGACACAGTCCCCCACAACACTCTGCTGGCTAAGTGGAAGAGCTATGGATTTGATGGGTGGACTGTTCAGTGGATAAGGAACTGGCTGGCTGACCGCATCCAGAGGGTAGTGGTCAATGGCTCGATGTCCAGCTGGAGATCAGTGACAAGTGGAGTCCCTCAGAGCTCTGTGCTGGGGCCTGTACTGTTNTCCAGAGGACGGCCACGAAAATGATCAGGGGGCTGGAACACCTCTCCTATGAGGACAGGCTGAGGGAGCTGGGATTGTTCAGCCTGGAGAAGAAGACTTTCGGGGGGACCTAGTAGTGACTTTCCAGTACCTAAAAGGAACTTCCAAGAAGGCTGGAGAGAGCCTGTTTGCAAAGGCCTGTAGTGAAAGGACAAGGGGCAATGGTTTTAAATTGGAGAGGAGTAGATTTAAATTCGACATTAGAAAGAAGTTTCTCAACACAAGGGTGGTGGAACACTGGAACAGGTTGCCCAGGGAGGTGGTTGAGGTCCCATCCCTGGAGGCATTCAAGGCGAGGCTTGCCAGGGCTCTGGGCAACCTGATCTAGTTGGGGATGTCCTTGCCCACTGCAGGGGGGTTGGACTAGATGACCTCCAGAGGTCCATTCCAACCCAAACCATTCTATGATTCTATGAAATGGGTCTTCTGGTAGATATCTTGTGGGGGTTTTCTTAACCCCTTTGCTTCAAAGGGCTTGTGGTTTTTACAGTGTGATCAGTACACTGAAAATGACTGTGACAGAAATCTTGGGTATAGAATTTGAACAGAGGTGCAGAGGTGTCAGAGGCTGATCCTGGAGCCAATGCTCATTCATATCTGTAACCAGGCTGCTTGGTCTATGACCAGGACAATGGGATGTGATGTGCCTTACCTCAGGAATTATTCCTGGTCTGTAGTAAATCCACTGTTTGAGCTGGGGGCTGGCTGGCTTGGGAGCAGCCTCATGAGAAAGACAGTCTGGACAGGGGTCAGTGGACCAGCCTTGCAACAGTGAAGACAAACTGCACATTGAGCTCCATTAGCAAGTGTAGCCTGCAGGTAGCAGGAGTGATTATTCTCCTCTGCTGGGCATATGGGACTGCATCTGGAAACCTGTTTTCAGCCTCCTAGTTGAAGGCACCTGCTGTTAAACTGCAGAGACTAGCACAAGTCAACTAAGGAATTTAGGAAGCTGTACTATATGACAGAAGGAAAAACTGAGAAAAATGATTTTGTTTAGAACAGATCAAAAGAGAAGAAAGGTCAGGAGTGGGGGGAATCTTAATGCAGCCTTCTGCTCCCTAAATGTTTTGGGGTTGTAGATAAGGTAGAGTGAGTTTATTCATAGATATATAGAGCAGAAAAGCAAGAGGCAGAGATGACAAGTCACAGTTGAGGAAGCCCTATTGAAATCCCTCNTGGGTTGGAACAATCCCCACTATCAATACAGGCTAGGGGATGAGATGATGGAGAGCAGCCCTGCAGAAAAGGACCTTGAGGTGCTGATGGCTGAGAAGCTGGACATGAGCAAACAGCGCATGCTGGCAGCCCAGAAGGCCAATGGTATCCTGGGCTGCATCAAAAGAAGCATGGCCAGCAGATTGAGAGAGGTGATTCTGCCACTTTCCCTCTGCTCTGGTGAGACCTCATCTGGAATACTGTGTCTAGATCTGGAGCCCTCAATACAGAAAGGACATGGACCTGATGGAGCGACTCCAGAGGACGGCCACGAAAATGATCAGGGGGCTGGAACACCTCTCCTATGAGGACAGGCTGAGGGAGCTGGGATTGTTCAGCCTGGAGAAGAAGACTTTCGGGGGGACCTAGTAGTGACTTTCCAGTACCTAAAGGGTACTTCCAAGAAGGCTGGAGAGAGCCTGTTTACAAAGGCCTATAGTGAAAGGACAAGCGGCAATGGTTTTAAATTTGAGATGAGTAGATTTACACTTGATACGAGGAAAAAGTTCGTTACCACGAGGGTGGTGGAACACTGGAACAGGTTGCCCAGGGAGGTGGTTGAGGCCTGATCCCTGGAGCCATTCAAGGTGAGGGTTGACAGGGCTCTGGGCAACCTGATCTAGTTGGGGATGTCCTTGCCCAGTGCAGGGGGGTTGGACTAGATGACCTCCAGAGGTCCCTTCCAACCCAAATGATTCTATGATTAAAAGGGAAAAGGAAACAAAAAAATATACTGTGTTAAAGTGAAGTTATGCACTTAGTTTTTCTATCTTTTGCCATTAAGCAACATCACTGAGTGTTAATATTTGCCCAGCTTTAAGATGACCTTGAGAGGTCTGTTTCAATTCTGTGATTCTGAGTTCTATAAATGAGCAGACAGCTGTGGAGTAACTTCAACACATTTAGATAAAATAATGCCAGTCTGTCATCAAATCACAAATGTTTTGGGAATCTGAATGCTGCGTACAACAGGAACTTCTTTAAAGCTTCATCATGGAATTAAAACAAGAAAAAAAACTTACCTGGGGGAAGAGGAAAATATTAGATTTAGGTTAAATTTCTTTGCAAACATGCTGGGTACTTCCTAAGCCTGTCTCTAATCAGTGGACAATTTCCCTCCTAAGATTGTGTTTGGAGATACCTGTTTATCCTTAATTAACTTTGCTTTAACAAGTATGTTATATAAGAACTAGGATGCTGATACATGCAAGATGTTTAGTGAGAGAGGGAAGTTTCTGTGAGGAGAAAAAACAAAACTGATTTTTTTGCTTGCTCCTGATAAATACTTCCAAAAGTATTGGTGCTCAGTCATAAGTTTGTTGATTATCTTTTTCAAAATTTAGCAGTGAATTGTGGCAAGATTTTAACTATATCATGCTGTGAAGGAAATTGCATTTGATTTTAAATTAGCAGACTAATCTCCCTCATGAGGAAATTCCACAGTAATGTCTTATTTATTTAAGTTGATATTTGAGCCTTACTTTATTTTTTGATGATGGCTGTTATGTATTCATGGTGTAACTGCTGGTTGGATGTAGTTTTATTTGGCTTGATCCTGTACCTCAACATAGAATGTGTAGACCTAAAGTATGTTGTTTTAGGTTAAATGTTGCAACAGATATATGGAAGTGAACACAAAGTAGCCATTTTCTTGTGACTTCTGCAGCAAGTGTGCCGAGCCTTCTTGCTAGATTTCTGTATGCACAAAAAGTAAGTAGTCTCATTTAGAGACTCTCATTTTAAAGAAGTCAGAATAATTCTTTTCATCCGGTCTTGACTGATTATTCCAGTATCTGCCTAAAAGAAACCAAATGCATTTCTATATCAAGCATGTTTCCAGAGAGTCCTGTAAAATATACAGCATGATATAGGTTATCCCCACTGTTACGTGCAATGCACTGCAAAGGACTGAAAATATCAGTTATGAGACAATAAAATGTCATGAGAGGAGAAATGCACTGCTAGATTTCAGTTTGCAGATTGTGCATCTCTTTAGAGGTAGTCGTGTTTAGAGGTCACGACTTTGAATACCTGCTTTTAGAAAAAACCCTGCAATTTGTTATGTTGTATCACATCTTAACAATCTTGCCAGGCACCAAATTTACCTGATCATATGCTGCTCTGCGTCTCATTTCTTACCATGGAGAAGCTAAAAGTCAGTCAGAAGAATTAAGTACAAGGAGACATAATGAGCAGCTCATCCATTTTAAAATAAATCCCTCTTACTGCATCATGGAATGAATACATAGTGATGACAGTAGGAACAAATCTGCAAGGTGTTACAGTAGTGCTTACCACTTTTCTGTGTTCAGGCACCATTTTTGTGTAAGGAGGCATTTAGTGAAATGCAGATTGTTGGGGTGTTTTGACACATTTCTTCATACCTAGATTTTCCTTAGTATTGTTTGGTTTGGTTTTCAGTTTGGGTTATGTTAGTTTTGGGGTTTTCAGTTTAAAGTGATCCTACTGTATTTTTCCTGGTTTGGGGAATTATTTTTCTTCCAAATACTACATGAATTAGGGTTTTTTTGGACTATTGTAGCATTAATTTTTCCTCTCCTGATGTGTGACTGTTTGTGAGACTAATTCTTTTTAGATTTCATTGCAGTAGTCCTAATGTCCTCTGTATGTCTGCCCACCAAGACAGCAGGTAGCTCCACTCCATTATAGTTTTTGTACCAACAGTCACAGCACGGCTATAAGCTAAGGGGGCACACCTGCTGGCACAAGTTAGAATTATTGAGTGTCCTAGTTATATAACTTTTGCTAGATTGTGAAACTATTTTACATACTTCAGGTTCTTGTTTTCTGTGACTTATGCTTTCTTCATATTTCACACCTTTTTCTTTCATTTGTTGTTTTGTTACTTTGAGGGTTTTCTTCCTTCTTTCAAGATCGTTCAAACTGTTGCATTTATCTGCTTCAAAATATATTTAGTTTTAACCTTTGAAGGTAGAGGAAATCAGGATCTGAAAAACATTTTTTCCCCTGCCACTTGATTTTAATTTAGCTATAAATATAAATCCATTACTCATACATACAATTTGCAATAGAAAATAATTGATTTTCCTCTCTCAAAGACTGATATTATTGTACTGTGTCTAGGAACCCTACGGATATTTTTTTAAAGAGAGTACTTATTCTTCTGTGTGCATTTCTTCGACATTGCCCTTTGTGTACTGTCAATTTGGTACAAAATTGATCCAATTCAGTTGTGCAAAGCAGACACTTCTGGACAAATAATTCATAGGTATCTATAAATAAAAGCAGTAGTGGTTTTAACAGACCTGGTTTTATTTCTGGTTTGATGTGTTTTTTTATTTGCATTAGATTTTTTTTGTTGTTTTGTTTTGCTAAGTGGATACGTGGGCTAGATGTGTGACAGTTTTGGTGCATTTTATACTTTTCTGAGGAAGAGGGTTTGGTTTTTTTTCTGGTTTGTTGTTGGTTTTTTTTTTGTTGTTTGGGTTTTTTTTTCCTCCCGTTGTGTGCCTCAGGCTGTCAAGGTTAGATGAGATAGTATTCAAATGCTAATCTGCTGATTTGTTTCAAAACAGACATTAGTATGCAGTCCCTGTCCATAGAGCTTAACTGAGAGGACCCAAGTCATTAGCTCAATTTGCCCTATGTCGGGATGATTAATTACCCTTCAAAAGGCCAACTCAGTTCAAGAAACCTGAATGTTGATGTCTTATTTTGTAGCTCTTGAGGTGTAAGCTTCACTAATTATCTGCCAGTTCCATCATTCAACCTTAGAAAAGAACAAGGTCTTGTAGTTTAGGCTATATATTGGAAGTGGTGAGAATAGTGGATAACTTCTTGCCCTTTGAAAGAGGAGAAGGACTTTTGGTTGCATCTTACTGGAGGAGGGAGAGGGTCACTGTTTTTAATCTTTCAGAAAAATATGACATATCAGTAAAATATACTAGACAGTATCAAAATTGGCAGTTGAAAGAAGCGTATACTGTATGTATACACTATACTACACTACTGCTATACTAGTCAATGCCTCTTGTTTGTCTTAGATTAAATAACCACTAATATACAGCAAAAAACCAACTTTTTGAAACTTCTGACTTCGTTTTTTAATCAGTTCTTTGGATTTCTATTTAACTTAAATAAGATATCAATGAGATTTTTGGTTTGGGGGGAGTTCATTTGTGTTTTATATATATATATATATATATATATTCTGTCTGTGTGTGTTTTTGTTTGTTAGGGGCTTTGTATCACAGTATGTTAGGGGTTGGAAGG
>VWZO01015755.1:306977-392722 GCA_013396975.1 Bucco capensis | reverse complement strand
ATATTAAACAGGAGTGGCCCCAGTACTGAGCATGTATGAGATGTATGACACCAGGTATTTTCTACCCCTGCTCTGGGTAACAAACCATATGAGGGCTTCCACATTGAAGACACTTGCTAACTATATTGATTTTAGACTTATGCACATGCAGATTGAATTGATTTTAAAGTAAGAGTGGGTCCCTCTCTTCTTCCTCAGTAATTCTTTTGTACTCACAGGTAAAGGCTGGTTGAAGTTGACTCAGTTAAGTTTTTAGAACAAGAATTTCTTATAGCCTCTGAAGATTCTTGTGAGCCAGACAGCAGCTGGGCAGCAGTGCTTGCCTTTTCTTTCTGCCAAGGAGCAGCAGCAGCCTTTAATTTAGGCTAATCAAGACCCATAAAGCTTGGGACTCATTGTAACATTAGTCATCTTCTTCCTGGCCCCAGTAGGTGAGAAGCTTGGAAAACAGGTCAAGGCATTCTGAGAGGATAAATAATGGACATGATGGTGGGGCTGAGGTTATAACAGTTCATGGGATAAAAAGCCAGTGGAAATTAGGCTTCATTTGTCCTGCTAATGACAGAATTGCTAGTTCTCTCTTTTTTTTATTATTGCAGCCCACTGAAATCCACCATCAAAGTAGTTCTGGGTCAGCATATATTTAATAAAACAACTGATGTAACACAAACATTTGAAATAGAAAAATACATCTTGCATCCTCAGTATTCTGTGTTTGACCCTACTGAACATGATATTGGTGAGTATTTTTGTTCTTGCAGTTTTATTTTCTGTTTACTGAACTGAGTTTCAGGTTTAGTTGATCTGTTAAAAACTGCCTTCATAGTGGAAGAATCAGAGCTAGCAGGAGGGGCTTTTCAGTGCAGAGGGTTCTCAGTTCTGCCAGAGTTATAACAGCATCTGAAAGCTAGACAAATTCAGATGAGAAATAAATTGCAGATTTTAAATAATGATGATAATTAGCCATTGGAACAATTTACCTAGATCTATGGCAGACTCATCATCACTTCAAGTCTTTGTGGGATTAGGCATATTTTCAACTGCACCAAAAACTGTGGGCTTGATGCAGGAATTACTTGGTGAAACTCTATTGTCTCTATTGTATAGAGGATCTGATGAGATGAATAGAATAGCCCCATCTGCTTGGAAAATCTATGCTGCTAAGAATCATTTTATACCCTGAGATAGAGTTAAAAATCAGCTGACAGTCAAAAGATAAATGGCCTTCTGATCGACCTGATAATATTAGTCAGAATGACAATGGAACAGCAACTTGCTTCTCATTTTCTGATCTGCTTTGGTGGAAGGTGGCACTTTACTCCAGGGTAGCAAGTTGTGTGAGCTCTTTGACTATGAGACTACCTAATAGCCTGGCACTGGGGATATTTTAGGTCACGCATCTACTGTTGTTTTTTTTTTGCTCCCAGATGGTGAATATTTTCTACTCTGTAGCAAAAAGCATTCAGCTTCTGTGTTGGTTGAGCTCTGTCACAGCGTACCAGGAGATGAACTAAATCTGGGGTATTATATACTGTGCTCTGAAACATCCTGGTGTAACCTAACTTTTTAAATTACTCTGAAATTGGGCATGCTTCACTGATGTCCAATGTAAGCTGAACATGGAGTGCCAAAGATGAGCCCAACTGCAAAAACAAACAAGCAGGTAGAAACTGAGGGGGAAAGACATGGGGGCACAATCTATCCTGTGAGTGATATTCTAAGGATGCAGCAGAAGATTTATTTCCTGCTAAAATGCTTTTCTAAAGGAAAAAAACTACCACATTTGTGTTTGTTGGGAAGTTTTGGGGATTCAGAAACAGGCAGAATTGGTGGGGAAGAGAAGGAAGGCAAAGAGCAGCAAGCTGCTGAATGTTAGTGTGCAGTTTGTGTGGGCTTCTCAGCCTATGAGATATTCTTTACATGTTCCACAAAGGCCAGAAAATGTAGTCAGTAGAGATATAAGACTATCCAGTGGCATCTCTTGCTTTCCACACAGCTGTGCTCAGAAAGCCTGGAGCTTCCAAAAGGTGTGATGTGAAGCTGTGTCTCTATTTCCTCAGCTGTCTTTGAGCAGTATGCCCAAACCCAACATGCTGCCCTTGTTACACCAACTAAAAATGACCTCTTTATTGCTCTACAGCTGAACACAGGAGATTTGCTACAGGAGAACCGACTTTTCTGCTACTTTAACATCTTTTTTCAGTATCAAGCTCATGATGCTTCACAGCTTTTTATGCTGTTTTCAGCCCCATGAAGGAACAGTAAAGGTTGTGTAGGTTGTATAATTCTTTCTAGCTTTCAGAAACTTGGTTTTGAAATATCCTGGTTTTTTAATTTATTCCTTAGTTTTCAAGATCTTGAATTTATTCAGTGAACTCAGTGATAACAAAGCACAAAATACACCAGCTCTTGCAGGAGTTAACTTTTCAAATCAAATTGGAGTTGGGCAGGTGGCCAGGCTTTCAGCAGCAGCAAGCACTTGCACATCCCACTTATTCCAGCTGAAAGTTGTGGATATGTCACTGTTATTTAACTTTAAGGTGGGAGGAGACATATGTATTTTCAATCTTTTCCCTGCTCTACAAAGGCAGCGAAGCAAAATGTGCTCAGTGAGTGCAGTGTAAAATAAATATTCCCACAAGGGGAGTAGCTGAACGTTTCAGCCTTCAATTTGCTGTGAAATCAGGTGCTGTTGAGATGAGTCTGTCTGTCTTTGATTGAAATATCTTAATTAAGAGAGGCTTAGGGGATAATTAAAGTTCTATCTGAGACCCACTGCTGCCAATCCCTTTAAAGAAGGGAACTGTCACTTTATTCCTCCTGTATTTTCTGTCCTACAGCTTTGATTAAGCTGAAGAAGAATGGCCAACGTTGTGCTGTCAAGTCCCAGTTTGTTCAGCCCATTTGCCTGCCAGAAAGTGACACTGTTTTCCCTGATGAGTACAAATGTCAGATTTCTGGATGGGGACACAGGCATGAGAGTGAGTAAAATAAGGGTTGATGCCTGCAAAAAACCCCCTGATAATAATGAAAACATAATGATCTGGTACATGTTAAACAACTGGTAGTCTGGTAAAATATTTTCCAAGGGACTTCTGGAGAGATTATTTTTACCTACCTTTAGGTGTTTCAAACATCCACATCTGAAAGAGTCATCCTGAACTTCCTTTACAGTCTTTGGACTGTAGTGTGGGTCCTACACCAAATGTTTGCATCTATTTTAGGATGAGATAAGCTATGAGCTAGATAGATCTCCGTGGACTAGGAGGGGAGCTAGTAGTTTAGTTGTAGGTGCCAACAGCTTGACACCTTAGATGAGTGGATCCTAACCCTGGTTTCTCAAGGTAGATATCAAAGCTTTCAAACCAAACACAAACAACTTCCAAGTCTGTGATGGAGGAGATTTTTGCCTTCACCATTGGAAAAATCTATAGGAGAGGGCCAAGTAGACTTTGGGGTAAGAAGTGCTTACATTCAGTTTGAGAAAGGTGGAAAAATCCATCCCATCCTGTCAGATGAGGAATATTTGGATCATGAGGCTTGACCATGCTGCTTTGATGTGGAGATTACAGAGACCTATGTAGAGAGATGAGAAAGATAGGGGAGCTGGCTGCTTCCTTTTGCTAAGAGATTTAGTAAGAGCAAATGTGATTCTGGTCTAAATGGACAAAAAAATGATGATTTTTAAAGAGATCCAGAACATGAATGTGANATGGAGGAGATTTTTGCCTTCACCATTGGAAACGTCTATAGGAGAGATGGACAAAAGTGATGATTTTTAAAGAGATCCACAACATGAATGTGGCTGAGAGGTGTTAAGTGTGTTTATATGCTGTATTGTGCGTTGTGTTTCCATGTTACACTTTTAATGTTCTATAAAAATGACTTTTTTTTCCTTTCTGGAAATTTTTAAAGATATATCTGGTTATTCAAATGTCCTGCAAGAAACACTGATTCCAATTATTCCTGAGGAGAAGTGCAGAAGCCCTGAAATTTATGGAAGAGAAATCACTGAAAATATGTTCTGTGCTGGCTACTTGGATAGCAAATCTGATGCTTGTCAGGTAATGTTGTGAGTCATCTCTAGGCAGAGAATATAAATGTATACTATTGTCAGAAATGCTGCAGTGTTACAGTGCTTACTTTTGACATTGCAGTGTTCTTAAAGAAAAGAAATGTTCTTAAAGAAGTGTTCCTAAAGGAAAGAAGTGTTCCTAAAGGAAAGAAGTGTTCCTAAAGGAAAGAAGTGTTCTTAAAGGAAAGAAGTGTTCCTAAAGAAAAGAAACTTATGTGACTGCACTGTTTGCTTCCACCTTCTTTTTTTTTTAACCTGTTCCATGTCAATTAAGTTCTACAGAAGGGCATAAAACCTCCAGGGTGTTATATTCCTCCTAGCTCCATAAAAGGCAGGGTGAGTTGCTTTAGCTCCTGGCTGAGGTTGCTGGGTGATGGCAATGGTTTGCTGGCCAGCTGGCAGACAACTAGCAGGTACCTGTGTGGAGCCAAATCCCTGAGCTGCTGCTTCTTGCCTGAATGGAATTAAAGATGCCTGGGTGGGAGGTGGGGAGCAGTGGTAAGGTTTGGAGGAGGAAGGAGCTGAGCTTGCTATAGTGGATGGGATTTAGTGGTGTTCATCAGCCAATTGGAAACTGTGTTTCATGAGTTCAGTGCTTCACAGTTTGACCTCATGCTTTTACTGTTTTGCATCTCTTTCTGAATTCTGTCACACCTTGGCTTTGAATAAGGATGCAGAATTGTTGTGATGATTTTTTCTAGAATGAAGGATCAGTTTATTCCTTACATAAACCTTCAGATTTTACCTTCTGTTAATTTTGAAGGAGGATTATGCTGTCCTTCATTTATCAGAGAAATCTCCTAGTATAAAAGGAATACAATTTTCCTACCTATGGTCCTCTCAAGAGAGTTTATTTATAAATAGGAAAAAATATTTCTCTTTGTTCTCAAATAACTAGAGTGATGGCTCCTTTCACCAGTACTCTTTACTAACTCACATTTTTATTTTCACTTCTAATATTTTCATTTCTATAGAAAGTCAATCTAAGAGTAATAAAAATAATAAAAACATTCCCTGAATGCTTGCAAGCTTTAAAATAAGTAGAAATGTTCCAAATTCATCCTTGCTGTAGTGTGTCATCAAACATTAGTTTGGTCTTATTTTTGGTTTCTGGATTTAATGACAAGGTAAATGCTCAGTAGCATCAGATTCAATAGTTGAAATAAACCCATACAGCACATAAAATTATAGCATGCCACAGTCACATACAGAAGTGTGTATGTATGCAACACCTTTATTTGAAAACTTTCATGATCTCTGACATTTGCCATAAAGTGCCTTGGGAATCTCTCCAAGTATTCTCTGCCTTACATAATGCATAAACTCTGCTCTTCAGTAGGTGTCTGAATCTAAAAGAATTTCATATTTTTAAACAAAATCTGATCTTTTGATACTTCTGTTCAATGTGGAATTAAAAACCTCAGTGTTATATTAGAGGTGATTAGGACTAAAAAACTTTCTATAGTGAAACATCAGGAGATGATTGCTTCCATATTTATTTTTTTTAGTTTAAATCTCCCATGGAAACATTGTTCACTTAGGGCTGTCAAATTGATATTTTTCTGACTGCTTTCTATCAAATTAGGTAATCTTTGCTTACTTTTAACACAGGGAGATTCTGGTGGCCCTCTGGCCTGTGAGGAAAAGGAAATCTCTTATCTCTACGGAGTGATCAGCTGGGGAGATGGATGTGGCAGAGTCAACAAACCTGGAGTATATACACGAGTGACCAACTATGTCAACTGGATTAATGAGAAAATAACCCCCAGAAAAACTAGCTGAACTGCTAAAGATGCTAACATTTAAAGCAGGGCTCAGGAATCTTTTGGTTTCATTGAAGTGGTGGAACGATTTTATTCAAAGCTGATATTGAAACTGTGCTGGTAATTCTCAGCAATTCCAAACTAGACCACCAAAAGTAGGCCTAATCCATCTGGTGTCAACACCTTTGATCTAGAATTGTAGGGCTGTGGATTGCTTAATATACAAGACTGTCTTTATTTGGTTTAATAAAACAAACCTGTTGAGAAGGTGCACCAAAATCTACAACTGTTTGTGCGCTTGATGGGTTAGAGAAAAAGTGATTTGAATGTGTTTGTGCAGTTTGTAGTGGAGCTGTCATCCTCCAAACCAACCCATAACAACATTGGCCTTGTATGGTCAGATAAGGAAAAAAAAATAAACAGAAGGAGCACCAAAAATTAAATTTCCTCCTCCTCAGAAGTGATCTCTTGAAGTTCAGATCGAGAGACATCCATAGAGCAACATAGGTGAAGCTGCTCCTCAGCTCACTGGGGAAAAACAGAGGTTTGGGGTTTGATTGTACCAAACATGTAAGCATAATTTAATGTTCCACTGACATCAAACTTCAGAACTCTGCTGAGTCTGGTGTGCAATTTCCCAGCAAGGTTAATGCAACATCTCCTTGAGAGCACAAAGTTTCCTGCTGAGAAATGTTAAAACTCAGAGCACCAGATTTCTGGCTGATGAAGTTAGGGTCTTTTGCAGACTGTGAGCTGCTTCTCATTTTGAGGATAGCAATAGAAAAACTTCACCTTGATGATAAATGCCTAAATGTTTCTTAAATTTGGCAATGTTTTGAAAATGTCTTCAGTTTCATAGTAACAAGTTGTTCAACTGTTTAGTTAATCCAGAAAGGAGGTTTCTCTTAATAGATTTTTAAACTGGATGGCTGGGGGAGCAGCTTGACATTTTCCTTGGGTATTTGCTCAGACCATAAACCACAGGCTTTGATGTCATATTCTGTGGAATTGTTATGGGAACAATCAGAGAAATTATTACAATATATAGCTGTTTAAAGGCCATGGGCTCAGTTGTGTTAGCAAAAATGCAGGAAGTGATTCAACAAAAAAATCTAATCTGATAAAAATGGGAAAATATAACTGGGTTTTGGGGAACGTTGTGTTTGTGGAGGGCTGTTTGTTTGGTTTGTTTTGTTTTTAAAGACAGGAAACCTTTGGCCAAGCCAAAGTGTTAATGTGAAATGTATTTCTTCTGTGATAGTGAGTGTTTCTGAATTTTCTTCAGTGTTTCAAGCAAAGCTGTGCTTTGAGACAAAATATTAAAGTGGTGTCTACATACTCAGATACTTGTTTTGTTTTATAGCACTGGCAGTGTCTTCATGGGTTTCTTTGATGTGGTGAATGATTTCTGGAGTTAAAAGAAAATTTTTTCGTAAGGAAAAATAACCAAAACCTGAATCTGTGTAAGTGCAAATATATAACAATGCTCATCTAGATAAATGATGTAAACTGTTTAATACAAATGCTTACCCTCTGTTTCTTGGACTTAGTCTGTTATGTATACAGTGACAATTAAATCTTTGAATCCCTCTGTAGATTGTTCCACAGGTTGAAAGCTGGTAGAAAAATGAGATAACACTTCTCTGAGCTGGAAGACATCTGAAAAGCTCTGCATAATGATCAATTTCAGCTGGTGGTGCTCCCAGTTTTAAGCAAGTGTTGCAAAAATTTCCAGTAGGCAGATGTAAATGCTTAGATTTCAGAAAGGAATACTGTGAATACTAAGATCAAAGTCTTTTAGTTTGTTTTTCCGAAGCGCTAAACACTAGCTTGAAAAATTTAGATTCTTCTCTGGGGTTTTGATTCCAAAACAAGCTGAAGACTCTTGCTGTCTGGCTTTGCCTTCCTGGCCTTTTGCAGTAGAAGTCTGGCTTGCTTAACTCCACATGAATGCAACTGTATAACAAGACTAACTGTACCTGCTGCTGAAACACAAGTACTAAATCAGCATGAAGGAAATATTTTGCCTTCTTTAGAAAGGATTCACTTGGAACAGGTTTCCTCACAAAGCTTAAGCCATTCTGAATGTCCATATCTGTTTTGTGGCTTCAGGTTCACTGTGAAATTAATATCCATCCACACTGTGTATGCTTTTAGTCTGGTGGTTTAGTGTTAGGTATATTCTCAGTCTTCTCTTGCAGTAAAGAAGGTGGCTTTTTGATAGGAAAGGTGTTAGACTGGTGTTTCTGACAATTTCTGTAAAGCTTTTTAGCTATCCTGTTTCAAAATCTGTGCTGCTTACATCAGTAAACACCACCAACAATACAATCAAGAAAACATATTTTTAAAATATATTGAATATTTACAAGTGAAACGTGTTTTTCCCCACTCTACTTCATCCTGGTGTGCACCTTGAGCACTGAGTGCAGTTTTAGACACTAGGATATAAGAAGGATATTAAGCTGTTGGAGAGCCACAAGGATGGGGAAGGGTGGAGAGGGGAAGCTGCATGAATGGCTGAGGTCACTTGAGTTGTTCAGCTTGGGGAAGAGGAGACTGAGACCTCATCATGGTCTACAGCTTCCTGCTGAGGGAAAGCAGAGGGGCAGGAGATGATCTCTTCTCTGACAACCAGCAATAAGAGCTGAGGGAACGGCATGAAGCTGTGCCAGTAGAGGTTTAGGCTAGATATTAGGAAAAGATTCATCACCCAGAGAGTGGCTGAGCACTGGAACAGGCTCCTCAGGGGAGTAGTTGTCATCCTAAGACTAATAGAATTCCAGAAGCATCTGGCCAATCCTCTTAGACACATGGTGTGAATTTTGGAGTGTCTTGTGCAGAGACAGGAACTGGACTCAGTGATTTGGGACATTCTATGAAACAGTCTATTTTCTGTCCTCAAAGGTCTAAATGACAAATTTCAAGCTGATAATGCCTTACTTTGAATACAATAAAATTAGTTTGTGGCTTTCAAAGCAGCCTGTTTGTCTACTCTTAGTGCAGTGATTTGGTGGAACTAGATTTCATCCTTTAAGTATCTGCTGTATGGCAACTAGTACTGTATTAAATCCACAAACCCAGACTAGGGGTGGCAAGGAAGCATCCAGGTTAAGTGAGGTGGTGGAGTCACAGTCCCTGGAGGTGTTTAAGAAACATATGGATGTTCTACTTAGGGACATGGTTTAGTGGCATGTTAGTGATAGGTATAGTTGGACTTGATGACCTTAGAGGTCTCTTCCAACTGTAATGATTCTGTCCTTGCCTGACCTCTCACAGCCCTGACATCAGTCACCTTCCTCTAGGGTGCTCAGCACCTCCTGACTTTCTGTTGAGTATTACCCTGTGGAAACTCATCCTCCATAATTTTTCTTCTGTCTTTGGTTAAAATGAAAACCCAACTTATATTTACTAGTGAAATTTTATCTGATATTTTTCCTAACATTGATAGTGAATTAGAATGCAAAGCCAGTTGAACAAACATGTCCCTAATTCATTATGAAACATCCTTAAAGATGGTTTTACTAAATTATATGTTATTCCATGCAAACTGACCAATTCAAAGGGAAGAAATAAATGCAAACATCTAAAAAACACTTCTATTATGCTATTGAAAGAAAAATGTGCTGTGGTGCCATTAAAAAAAAACAACTGAAGAACTAATTACCATCAGAGAAGATGCAGTAGGAGTATTTTTAGAATAATGGACTCTAATTAGTCCATTTGTCGTTGAAATAAATCTGAGCACATCATTAACATATCTTATTCTATTAATTGTAGCTGCTCTGGGGTTGGTGTAAGTGGGTTGTTATCTTGTGACAGTTGCATTGCAAAGAAGGATTTAAAAAAAAAATAGAGTATTTTTATCTGGGCTAGTCGGGTGTATGTCTTCTGGAAGCCAAACGGAGCAGTAATTGCACTTTTTGAAAGAGAAACGTGGGCTTCCTAAGGAAGCCACTGCCTGGGGGGAGCGGGGAAGGGGGCGACAGGCCCCGCTCCGTGGAAACTGAGGGGTGAAGGGAATCCAGCCCGAGCTTTCCCACTGCCCCATGCCGTAGGGCAGCCTAGGCGGTCAGCTGCAAAGCCCGGAGCGGAATCAAGATCGGAGCGGGGGCCGGCGCTCTGTACCTCCTGGGGTCGCGCCCGGAGGAGATGAGATGGGCTGGGGCGGTTATCGAGGTCCGGGTAGCCCGGATCGCGACTCCCGCTACCGAAACCCTGGAGGGAAAAAAAACAACCAACTGAAACCCCAAAACAAATCCTAACACTGCAGTAAAATAGATGAATAAAGAACCGGTGAAAAGCTTCCCGGGACCACCTTGCCCCTCAGCCGCAAGGCGCTCCGGCTCCGGCCCCTGCCCGGTGGGGCTGGGGTCGCCGGGGAGGGCAGGGGGGCGGCCGGGGAGGGCCGGTCGGCGCTGGCCGCTCGCCCGCGTCGCTCCCTGTTGCCTGTGCGGGGACCTAATAAAGCTATTTTGAAAGTGACCCCTCGGCCAGAGCGCGGGGAGGGAGCAGCGAGCCGGGCGCAGCTGTCCGGAATCATGACTGAAGATGACGGATTCCGTGGTGGTGGAGGGTCACGTCAAGTTGAGAGACGGCAAAAAGGTCCCTGCTCCCAGCGCCCCTTCGGTCCGGTCCCACGGTGGACCGGGGCCGGGGGTCCCCGGCTGAAGCCCCCCTGTCTCGGAGGGGAGAGAGCCCGCTCTTCTCTCCTCCGGCCCCGCCTAACCCTCTCCTTTTGCCTCTCGTTGCAGTGGAAGAATAGGTGGTTGGTGCTACGCAAGCCCTCCCCTGTTGCAGGTAAGACAGGGGCCCGTCCTCTGGTGGGGGGTGAGAGGAGAGGGCAGTGCTTGGGGAGTCCTTCCCGCCTTCCTCCCTTTCGCCGTGGGGGGAAGAGCTTTGGGACCTCGGGGCAGGGAGTTTACAGGGCTCCCTTCGAGGTTAGCTGCCTCTAGAGATCCCCCTAGGCGGGTTTCTCCTCTTTTTTTCCTCTCGGCAGAGGGCGCGGGGGGTGGCTGCAGCCCCACCGACCCGCAGGGGCTGGCCGCGGCCCCGGGGGTAGCGCCGAGGCCCTGCAGCCGGTGCCTGGGGGTAGCGTTCGCTTGTGCGCCGGGTGCCGGGCCTCGTGTCCAGCCTCGGCGTTTGGTTAGCTCAGTTTCAGGCACTGACTAAACCCCAATGGGAAAGGTGACTTTTCAAGGCCTAGCTGTTCAGTTTGGGTTTCCATTTAAAAGTCTTTTTTCCTCTTTAAATTATTCTTTCTTCAGGGGGATTGGCTGTTAAAAAGAAAAAAAAAAAAAAAGGCTGGCATTGTAAGCTTGGTAGTTATTTTTAATCAGTGTTTTGACATAAAATATCACTTCAATTTAAAAATAAAGTGACGTTTTGAATTAAAAAAAAATCATTTCCATGCTTCTGAAGGGGAAATTTAAAATGTTATGTTCAAAGTTGATGTTTTATTGCTGGAGAGGGAAAAGTAGAAAGTAGGTTTCGGGTTTCGCTATCTATTCCCAATAGGGAAAAACATATAGGCCCCAAAAGTGTATCTTTTTGGGGATAAATGTTGCCTGCACTTGGAAAATGTCAATCTGCATTGCTGCAGAATGCATTATGGCATCATTTCGAGGTGGTTGCTGGTAGACTGAAGGTTTCATAGTTATTGGAACTCTTCAGACCTGACTCATTGCTACAATTACGTTTTAGTGTCTTAAATGCTTCTGGCTTGGCTGAATCTGTTAAAATTCTCTGGGTGAATGGGTATCTCTTGATCCTACAGCTAGTATCTAGACATGGGAATATGGGCCTGGAATTCTAACGTGAGTAAGTCAAGTCTGAAGGGGGAAGATAGGGAAGCTTGCTTTGAAAACTTACTGATAATGTAGCTTGTTCCTCAAACCCAGTATTTTTTATTCCAGCTAAGTTAGCCAGGTTTACTAGGAAAACCAAATGAAATCAAGTCATGATTCTATGATTCAAATCAAAAAAACAACAGTGATTTGGTTTTCTTGGTCTGTCTTCAGACACAGTTGTTCTTTCTTCAGATGCACAACTGTACTGCAGAATGCTTAAATATCATCCTTGCAGCTGTTTTTTTGATAACAGGTGCAAGAAAACAATTGGGAGCCCATGCAGTGCTCCACTTAGCAGATAGTTCAGTGTTTCTGTCGTTTCTCACCTCTTTGGATGTTTGTCAGTCTTTTGGTCCAGCTGAGAGCCACAGGGCACTTTGCCAGCTCTCAAAGCACCACACCCCCAGCATTCACAAAATGTTGCACGGGGGGCTTTCTGCATTGTGGTAGGAGGGTGAGCTTAAGCTTTGGTTGTTGCAGCTTTGATATTGACCAGTAATTTAAGTTACAACTGAGTGCTATGTGATATGAAAGGAATTTGGGGGAAAAGGAGTGTGTTCTTGTTATAAAAGTGAAAGCTGGGAGAATTCTCTCCTCTATTTCTTGCCTTTGGGGTTTGCTTGTGAAAAGTGCTGTTGATATGGGATGGTGGCAGTTGAATTACTTTCTTCCCTTGCGTAGTTACGGTGTAATAAACACCTCTAGGAAGGGTTAAAAACAAATGGTGACACAAGCCAATATTTAAATAATAATAAAAAAAGAAAGGTGTGGCACATAATGATTATTTTGCAGTCGCTACTGTGTAACATTTAACTAGGAAACCTGAGCTGACCCTAACAATCTGGCAGTGCAGTCTGCTCGCCGTTTAGTAGTTGAGTAAGCTGTGAACTACTGTAAGAATTTCATTTGTGGTTCAGTATGTTCTCATGGAAATAGAGATGACAATAGCCTCTTGGTCTTTAGTGCTTGTAATGTGAACAGCTATCATAGTGTAACTCCTAATGTTCAGAATTAGTCAGTCCCTTTCAGATTCATTAGTATCTGAAAAACCAGTTTCTGAACAGTAGAATAGGAAAGATTTCTTTACTTGCCTCTTTATTTCTGAGCCTGCAGATTACCCTTGAAGCATACCTCCAGTGTTTGCTCCCTGAAAATAAGGACTGCAAAAAATCTGGAGGTGGGTTGGGAAAAGGAAACTGTTTTCTTATATTAACTTGATCAGACTGATCCCCCAAGTTGTCTAAAGCACCTTTGTATTGAAGCAGAGTACTGAGAAATGTGTTCTGGTTTTATGTTCTGCCTCATCATCCCTGACAGTTTTGCTTCTTTTAGACTGTTTGCTCATGCTGGTCTACAAGGATAAATCTGAACGAGCAAAAGGGCATAAGGAAAGGAGCAGCATGACCTTAGAAGACATCTGTGGCTTGGATCCTGGGCTCTCCTATGAGGGCTTGAATCACACACTTGCAATCATCTGTCTCTCTCAAGTTGTGATGCTGGGATTTGAGAACAAGGAGACAATGTATGCCTGGGATGTACGAATCCGCTACAGTTTGGGGGAAGGTAACCTTTGTTTTCTCACACTCCATCCCCTCCCCCCCAAGGGAAAAAAAGCAAGTAAAGCATAGCTAAAATGCAAATAACAAAGTACAGTTAAGGAAAAGACCATCACTCATTTGGGAGTGAAGAGACTGGCCTTCCTTTTACCTCTTAAAGCAGATGTCCCTTCTGATAGATTTTGATTACTGCCCAGTGGTGATGGGTAACTATGAGAGCTCTTAACTGAGTTTTTTGATGTTTTTGGCACTTGAAAGGAATGCCATCAGACATAGTCTTTCCAGCTAATTTCACCCCTATGCATCCTTTTATTGTATTATCTTTACTTTTATTGTATTACTCTCAAATGTACAGTGGTGAACAAAGAGTGATAAAACTGGTAATCCATAGTATCTGTCTTATGTTTGTGTAGTCATAACTAGGGAATGAGGGTAGGTGTGTGGGAGACACACATTAGCCATCTTAATCATTTGTTACATATGCTTTGCCATCTGTTGCATCTGTGGACTCATTTCTTTGCAGTATATACACAGAAAGATGCTCTGGAATTTTATATTTAATAAAATGTAGAAGTATTAGAAGAGAGATGTATGAATGTACCACTTCAAGCTATCAATTATGAAGCCTTGCATAAGGGGAAAGGTTAGTGGAGGTTTCTGAATGATACAGGCATGAGTAGTTGGTACATTTTGGTGTAGCTGTAATGTGTTCTGCTTCTGTTTCTTTACTAGGTTTGTGATCTATGCACTGCATAGACTTGTCCTAAAACCTGAAGGAGAAGTTGAATTTGACAGGGATAGGCCTGGTATTCATGATGTTGTGCTAATATATTGCTGGGATGGAGAGAGTATTTCATCTCAGTCTGGGGGTGAAGATGATGGTTGTGATAGGAGGAGATGCAAAAACAGCAAAGCAGCTTTTGTTGTTCTTTGTTTTTAAGGAAAAGCTGTGGGTGAGGTAGGAATAGAGCCTACAGGAAAGAATGTGTGTGAGGTGAAGAAATGGAAAAGTAAGGAAACAAGGATAATTGGTAGAGCTGGCAATAATTTATAGAACATTAATTGCAAACAAGCTTAGAGGAAGGAGGATAGAGCAGAGTATAGAATTTTTTTCTTTCAGGTTTTTATTGTTTAGTGCAGGTTCAGTTATGAGAAAGAAGTCAAAGTGTATCTTGTTTGAGTGGACAGAAATTATAAGAGTGGAGACTTGGATGAAGAGAGGATGGTTACTAGTGTTTTTTCTTGAAGTGTAGTAAGGGTGTCTTGGAAGCAAGGTGGCTATAAAAATAGACTATGGGGAGATGACCTCAGAGTCTGGGAAGCAGAAGGAAAAAAAAGTGAAAGGAGTTGATGCTGTTCTTGAATGGTGACCACAGAATGGAGGCACTGGAGTTCCCAGTGGTTTCTCTCCATTTTTAGCAGATGAGGTGGATGTGATTCCTGGAATAAAAGAACCAGGATTAGAGAATGCAGTGGAATTGAGGGAGTTGAGGTGTAAATCAGGTGTAAGAAGACTACTTGAATCCACAATACATCCTGAGGCAGTTAGCATACTGCAGGTCAGTGAATAGCCAGAAAGAGGAAAAGATTAGCTAAAGGAAATAAGGAACTTTTTGTACCTTTTGTTCATGGCTATATTCATCTCTGTATCTTACTAATTGTTTTCTTTTCAGAATAGAAGTAGATGGCTAGGGAGAATTTTGGAAAAAAAATCCAGTTTACCCAAAAGCAACATATGGCAAAAGCTTTATGGAGGTTTTTTTTCCCTTCAGATCTGTTTTTTTTTAATCTCTGCTTTGGCTTTGTTCAGATTTAGATGTGCTGTTTTTTTTAAGTAGTCTAGAATCTGAGCTGCAGCTCTTGGGTTTTGGATGCTGCTGTAACTTGCAACTGATTGTGTAAAGTGTGCTCCATTCCTTTCTGAGGCAGAAAGAACTGGGAAGCTTCTGCTTCCAGGGTTTAATTGCCAGCAAAATACTGGGCAGAGGGGTCCAAAGTGATATTAAAGATTCCTTACTGCATGTTATTAATCAAGATGGCTTTGGTCTATTTTTCATAGTTTACATTGAAGTAAGTTGTGTAACAACTGTGTGCCCAAAAGGGGACATCATATGACTATTGATTTGCTCCCTAGCAGTACTACTGGCAAAGCTGTAAGTAGAGCTGTGCTTAGTTAGATCTATCTCTGTCTCCTTGCACATTTCACTCAAATGACTTTGTGGCTAATTCTGCTGGAGCCTTAGGGAACTTAGAAAATGCAAGTCCTACATGAGGAGTTGACTTACAGTTAAGATGGTAACTAAGAATATAGCAAGTATTTAGATGAGAAGCAAGACTCAGACCTAGCTGAAACTCAGGATGCTTGAAGAAGCTTAGGCAAGAAACAGGGAAGGATGGTTGTAAGAAGTGAGACTGCCTCCAAGTTACCCTGTAGATTTTTTCATGATCTTTGATGGATAACCAAAAGCTAAATCTTTGTATTTCTTCATAAATGTTCCACTAGAAAACTTCTGACTGGAAATGATGCTTCTCTGTGTCAGGGCAGATTATTATATTTTTTTAATGCAATCACAAGATGAAAGGAACTAGAGGAATAGTGGTCAAAGCAGTTGTTTGAGAATTAGGTGCTTGCTTGCTTGAATTGCTCCCTTTGAAACAGTGTGAGCTTTGAGCCCTTGAAGTGCTCCCAGTAGCTTATTACTCAGAATGCAGCAGCTTTGGAGGAGAAGATGGGAGACCAGCCTGCTGCTTTAGGTAAGGATCCTTGCCATACAGGGGATACTTGAGTTGGGATTTGCAGCTGAATTTTGTGAGCTTGAATGAGACAAGTGTTTCTTTTTTGCCCTCCACTCTTTTGAAATTTAGGCTGTGAAATATGAAGAATTAACTGAAACCTAAGAGTGTTTATGACCTATGAGTTGCTTTATTTCCTAGTAATTTTAAATGTCTTTGCATCTACCATCACCAACTCCCAAAAGACTCACAAAAGTGGGAAAAAGTAATTTTCCCCATTTCATTGCTAGGGAAAGAGCAAAGCAGCTTATTAAAGATGAGAAATGATCAGTGACAGAGCTCTGGTTAAAACTTGCTTGCTTCTTTGAGCCTTGGCATTTTGGGCACTGTTATATGTGTGCGTGCATGCATGTAGAAAAGGAGAGGCACAGGCTGTTTAGAGGAGACAGGAAGAAACACATGAAATAATGCAAGGATAGAAGAGGTAACTGAAGTAGGGACTGGATAACTGACTAATTTGAGATACAGTAGCCTGGAGAACTTAGGATAAATTCATGTAATGTTACAGAATCACAGAATGTTAGAGGTTGGAAGGGACCTCTGGAGATCATCTAGTGCAACTCCCCTGCAAGAGCAGGAGAACCTAGAGGAGCTTGCACAGGATGGTGTCTAGTCAGGTTTTGAATATCTCCAGAGATAGAGGCTCCAGCACCTCCCTGGGCACCAGTGCTCCACCACCCTCAAAGGAAAAAAGTTCCTCCTTATGTTAAGATACAACTTGATAATTGGTAGCATTAAGCCAAGATCTGTTTTTTTGCAATCCTAAACTGGCATAATAGAGAGCTACTCACGTGAGGCTGGCTGTGCTCTGCTTGGAATCTTTAAGCTAGAGTCTCATGGTGTGGGCAGGGGTCAATCCCCAGGCCACACACAGCTCAACAGAATGAGTCGTGTAACAAAAGTCATGATACCTTACTTCTCTTTTCTGTAGTAATTTGTCTTTCTTCCTTATCTGCTAGTTCATAGATTTCAAGTTTTTGTAGCACCTGGCACTAAACTAGAGAGTGGGCCTGCTACCCTGCATTTCTGCAATGACATTCTGGTCCTTGTCAAAGACCTTCCTCCTAGTGTCATGGGGCAGTGGAAGCTCTCCGATCTGCGTCGCTATGGAGCCGTCCCAAATGGATTCATCTTTGAAGGGGGTACCAGGTGTGGCTTCTGTAAGTACAAATGGAACCTGGCTTCTCAAAGCTCTTTGAAATGTTTTGTGGAACTATCAGTGCCCCTCTCATTCAAAGTGGAGGCTAAAGAACCAACTGGGCTGCTTTGTCATGCAGATAGCCTCATATCAGAGGGTCTGCTCTACTGAATGCATTTCTGCAAGCTTCAAACCTGGTGTTCAGTAAAAAGTTCAGTCAGGACTCTATATAGTCTCACATTTGACCTGTGGCTTTTCAGAAGATGTTCAGTCAACTGTTGCTATTGGACATAGAGCAAAAACAAGGTAATGAAATTTTATGGCTTGTGTCATAGAATCCTAGAATGGATTGGGTTGGAAGGGACCTCTGGAGCTCATCTAGTCCAACCCCCCTGCAGTGGCCAGGGACATCCCCAACTAGAGCAGCTTGCCCAGAGCCCTGGCAAGCCTCACCTGCAATGCCTCCAGGGATGGGAACTCAACCACCTCCCTGGGCAACCTGTGCCAGTGTTCCACCACCCTCGTGGGGAGGAACTTCTTTCTAATGTCCAGTTTAAAATCAGGAGTATTTTGCAACTGTTTTTATGAACTTAGGTGTGTGTTTCTTGCTAAGACATCTGCAAGTGGCTCTTAAAATCATTATGAAATCAGAAGTGGCTACCAGCATATCTGGAAGGGCCAAAGGAGGAGAGGAGGAGTCCTATAACAAATGGCAATTTACTTGAAAACTGGAAACAGTAGAGGTGGTTGAACTTGGGCAATATCTGGAACTTTTCATGGAAGCTTCTGGCTTGCAGAGATTAAAACTTCTGTCTGTGCAGATATTGTTCTGTTGTTGTCTCCTCCTTAGGCTTACTGCACACAACAAACATTCTTACCTTCTTTTTAGTGCTCATGCCCATAACTTACTTGGTAATAATAGGAACACCCTGTGTCATTTTCAGAGAGAAGAGCAGCCTGTGATAGTTTCTAAAGGGGTTGCTCAAGGTCAGGATTGAGACATAGTGGTTGAATAACATGATGATTGCCATGGTTCATACCTATTCTATAGCTAAAAGACTTCAGGCTCTAACATAGCCTGGTACCTGTTAGGAGTAATAATTCATGGGAAGAGACTGACTCTTCCTCCTTGCTTTCACACACTACAGAGCTTTAAGTCATTTCTGTTTATTGTCCATTTTGAGGGTGTATTTGCCCATGGGTTTGCTTTTTTTTAATCAACTCAAACATCATAAAGATTTAATAGTACTTGGAAGTGTTATGAAATTGGCAACTTCTCTAGAAGGTTTGGGAGACTGTACAATGCTTTACTGCTAACTGGCTCAGTGTTTCAGCCTTGTGCAAGGGGTTGCAGGCTGCCTTTCACAAAGACCCTTAGCCCATGGAGAGTAAGTGAGCTCTTTAGTGTAGTAAACAGCTGCATGGTATTATAGTGATGCATACCACACATTCCTAGGCTTCCAAATGCTTGTGCACCAAATCTGTTTCAACACATGACTGAGATGTGTAATTTCAAGTCATGAATTTTTCACCTTTCTCAAGAAAAGAAAAGATAATTGCTGGCTTTTATGTATGCTTTTAAAGCAACTAAGCTAAGCCTTTCCTATTAATTCCTATCACCTGCTGTCTTTTGCAAGGACCCCCAGACTACTACTTCCCTTGCAATCCAGTTCTACCTGGCAAAACAAGAAAGAAAACATTTCCTGTGAGAGTCAATCAGCAATTACAGTGATCATGTGAATAGCAGAGTCTGCAAAGAAATGTTTTATGCATATGTGTGTATTGGATTCATAGCCATGTGCACATGTGCATATACTGTTTGCAGTAGTTATATAAAAGCTGTCATATTTGGTTTTGGGATTTCCAGAACTCATCCTCTTAGTTAAGCAGCCAGCTCTTATGTACACATTTACTTTTTAGGCTTCTATTTAAGTCAAAGGCTTGTAGAGCCTCTTAGGAGTATAATGCAGTGGAATGACAAATCAAGTTATGAAGATGCTCTTAACAGTGTTGTCTTGAATAGATTTCAGTGTATCCATTGCTTAAGTGAAATGTGAATATCCTGATGGATATAACAGGGCATATGTGTGGATAGTGATGGGAATTGCAGGCATTTTGGTAAAGACCAGCTCTACTGATCTGAGTAAAATTGGCTTGCAACTCAGAATTGTCTGGAGACATGCAAAAGTCAAATTTATATCCAGATTAGGGACAATAGGCCCTAGGAAAGTAATATGCTAAACCTATTGCAGGCCTGAGATTTGATACTGTGTTGTTCTAGTGTATATGACTCTGGTCAACTGACAGCACTGCTTCAAGGCCTGTATACTAATTTAATTTCCTTCTGTGTCTGGTTATTGGTGTGGTTTTTTTTTGTTTTTTATTTATTTTATTTTACTTTTATTGATGTTTTGTTTGTTTTTTATGCAGTCACCTGTTGCTGGGCTGGTCTTTTGCCTGATGTTTAAAGATAGTAATTTTTTTTTTTTACCTGGTATGAGTAATATTTGAACTGACAAATCTCAAATAAAATGTTCTGTGAAGCACTTCTAATCTGGTGTGTTGTCCCTGTAGCCATATATAATGCAGCTCAGAACTTGTTTGTTTATTTAGTGATTCTTGTTCTAATTTTGCTTGGGGCTATTCTTAATGAATGGAAAGCAAAATATCAGAGTAGAGCAAAGGGTGAAGATCTGATGACAACCTGTGGAGTTGTGTTACCTTCTGTTAATAATAGACACCTAGGACTTAGTCTAGGAAAATTTATACTATAATCCAGGAATATAACTAAATCCTAATTCACTGGGATATAAAAAGCTGCTCTTGCTTACATTGGGCAAAAGTAGAAAATAACTTGGCTCATTTTGATGGAGACTCTTTAAGTCTCTGACACTTGCATAGCAAAGATTTGATCTACAAAATTTGAGGGCTAAATAAGAATAAAAGACCTGTTCTCTGTTGAGAACATGGCTTGTATTTTGGCATTGCTAGAAGTATCTGAATCTCAGAAAATTAGCATCAATGGTTAGGTAGCTATTGAATTTGTGTATGTGTGTGCTGGCCTGAATTATGCTCTTTTTCATTCTTTTTCTGGAGAACGTCTTGATTTCTTTTCATGGCTTGCACTCAAAAAAAAAAAAATCTTCTGATTGCTGTGTTATAAATAGCTTCAGCTAAGTAATAGGTGAAAAATACCAATTTATCTTCTGCTTTCTTGCAGGGGCTGGTGTCTTCTTCCTTTCTTGTGCTGAAGGAGAGCAGATCAGCTTTCTGTTTGACTGCATCGTCCGCGGCATCTCCCCGACGAAAGGACCTTTTGGGTTGCGTCCAGTCCTACCAGGTTAATATAGGAAGTATAGAGTAACCAAGCAAAGTAGGAACTTGCCATGTCTAGCACTTAACTGCTGTGATTGTAAGAACAGCTTGCAGACACTAAGAGTGTAGCAAGTTCAAAGTGGTTTTCATTCTGAAATGTCACAGTGCATGTTTATCAGTTGAACATACCCATTTCCTCCCTGCTGCTCTGGCTCATTCATATTTCTGGTGATAGTGGTACCTATTGCCTTCTTGTAGTTAACAGTACTAAAATATGGTTATTTGAATTGAAAGGACTCCTAAACCTGGAGTTTTAAACATATACAGTTCAACTATCCAGTATCTAAAGGGAACTTAGAAGAAGATTGGAGAGGGCCTGTTTGCAAAGGCCTGCAGTGAAAGGACAAGGGGCAATGGTTTTAAATTGGAGAGGAGTAGATTTAAACTGGATATTAGAAAGAAGTTCCTCCCCACCAGGATGGTGGAACACTGGCACAGGTTGCCCAGGGAGGTGGTTGAGTTCCCATCCCTGGAGGCATTGCAGGTGAGGCTTGCCAGGGCTCTGGGCAAGCTGCTCTAGTTGGGGATGTCCCTGGCCACTGCAGGGGGGTTGGACTAGATGAGCTCCAGAGGTCCCTTCCAACCCAAACCATTCTAGGATTCTATGAACTTGGATCCATGTCTGCACTACTATTTTGATAGTTTAATGGAAAACTAACTTCTGGGGCATTTTGAGTTAATCCAAAACACTAAGTCTTTGGAAACTTTGTGGAATATCCTGGGGATCATTTGGTGATTTTTGTAAGGGAACACCTCTTTTCTGAGATCTTTTTCATGTGTCGTCTTGTGCTTGATGGACTTCTTGCCAAAAGGAGGTGAAGATGTACTCAGCCACTTGATTTCACTTTATTTCCCTGGTCAGGAGCAGTGTTCTGTAGGGAGCTGTGCTTCCATTCTTGCTGACTCCTCTGCAGCCCTTTTCCAAGCTACTTTGACCTCTCTAGCTTGCATTTTCCTGTGTATTTAACCCTTGTCTCTTCCAGACTGTTGTCACCCACCCTTCATAGAAAATTGTTATTTTTTTAGGCTCTCCTTCATTTATTATCCAATGCAGAATCTTGCACAGTCTTGTTTAAGGCATATGCACATGTACAATACTAGTGATTCATCTATAGACTAATTTTCCTTGTCAAGTATGCTGTTACACAGAATGTACTGTATTGCTTGAAAAGGTCAAATCTCTACCAGCTGCATGCTGTATCTAGCAAGAGTATTGACATTCACCCAACCTTTTGAAAGGGTTAGTTATTAAATAGATTAATCACCTGCACACCTCAGGTTAACTAGCTCAAAAATTCCACATTGGGGTTTCTGCCAAGATACATACAGTTGATATTATTCATATTTACTGCAGTGCAGCTGCTACACAAGCCTCAGTGGTGTTTCATATATGCAATGTTCTGCTTTTGTGTAATTTAAAAGCTTTTACAGGAAGCAGCCTTCTCTCTGTAGTTTGCTGTTTGAATTTGACTTCTTGCTTCTTTCCAATTTTAAACATGAAATATACTTGAATACCTGTTAGATGTTTTCAAGAAAGGAAAACACAAAGGCCAATTGTATTGAGAAAAGAATATAATGTGGTGAAAAAATGTCACCTTGACAGTGGACACCAATGCCTCCAGCATAAATAGAGACACTTTATGCAACTATCATCTAATTAGTCTGTCTTTGGGAAAACTATGATGAATGAAGGCAGTGGCTTTATGTACACACAGCTCAATCATGTGGTTAAATGGAGTACTGAAATATGGATTTCATGCTAACACTTACACAGGAAATGGTTTGAAGAGGACTGCAAAATGATGAGTTTTCTTACTTTTCCTTGCCACAGTGATTCTTGAAAGAAATGTGAAATTCCCAGTGTCCAAAAGGAGTTTGTAAACTGAATGTTGCAAGGGAGTATTTGCTTAATCATAGAATGGCCAGGTTGGAAGGGACCTTAGAGTTCATCTAGTTCCAACCTCCCTGCCATGGGCAGGGATGCCAATCACTAGACCAGGATGCCCAGGGCCACATCCAGCCTGGCCTTGAACACTGCCAGGGATGGGGCAGCCACAACCTCTCTGGGCAACCTGTGCCAGTGCCTAACCACTCTCTGGGTAGAGAACTTCCTTCTAATCTCCGATCTAATCTCCAATCTAAATTGGAGAGCCCTAGCAATGTTGCATTTTAAAGCTGCATATTATCAAGCATATCTTGGGGAGCTGCTTACTTAACTTCATACAATACATTTTCTCCTGACAAGTGCTTACTTAACCACCCTGAAGTTTTGAACTACTGTGATACTTTATTCACATGTTACCAAAGTATTCAGAATCTCCCACGATGAGCAGCTGATGTGGTGGCTTTAATGAATATACACCAACGTAATACAAAAATAAAAGCTCCATCAGAGACATTTTTAGTTCAGCCAAATTCAATCTGATCCTTCCCCTTTGCCCCAAAGGAGAGTTTTAGGAAGATTTCAATGCTTGCTTCACACAAAAGGTTTTTTTTCGTAGCAAGGGATCCATTTTTATTTGGAAAATGATAAAACACTTACTTACTTGGTTCACTCAGGTCTTTCAAACTACCTAGATTCCATGGGAGAAAATCACGTTATAGAATGCATTTGTTAAGGGTTTGGGAAATGAAGGTATTACTTGCTCTTAAAGGTTTTGGAGTTACTCTAGAATGTTGTGTGGGCAGCAGCTGTCTGATCTTCTTGGACAGCTGTCTCAGTACTGGTCATGCTGCTTCTGTCCTTCTGAGTTAATTATATGGCAAATTACTACACAGTTATTTAGAGGCTTTGTGTTGTACATACACAATATGTTGGATGATGCTAATAATTCCAGTTTTACTGTTGAAAATAAAAATCCTTGTTTTTATAGTTTTTCTAGGCCATATTTCTACACTCATATATCAGGAGATTATAAATTATGCTCTCCATTAAGGACTGGTCTTTAAAAGGTTGCTGCCAGTGACTTCAGTCCTTAGGTTAATGTTGTAGCAAAACCTGATTGGTGCTTGCTAGCTCGTAACCAAAAATAGTGGTATAAGAATCTGCTGCTTCTGGGGGTGGCATTTTGTGTGCTTTCCATAGATGTCTTGCTAATTAGCAGAGAAGATTAAAGGCAAAACAAAGACTTCAGCAAGAGAGATCTCCTAGTACTTGCTGAGAAAGGCTTCTTCTCATCAATCTTCCACAAAAATAGCAATGAGAAGTCACAGCACGACTATGAGCCCAATTTTATACATGCCTTTTGTACATAGCCAGTCTTTAAGGAGAGGTTTGACCAAAAATTTATCAATCCTGTTGGACAGACAATATGCCTAGAGATTTTGTATTGTTGGGTGAAAACTATTGTGTTCTGTAGCTGTGTAGGTAATGGGAATTTTGTTTCTAGAAGCAAGTGAACCTGTGAAATACAAACTTATTTGCTTCAGCTTCTCACCTCCCTGTTTTGTATTTTATTATAAGCTTTTCTTACAAAATCAGTTGGCTACTTTAGGGTTGTTTTTTCTAATTATATCTTTGGCTGTCTGTAAGAGGTCTATCAATTAGTTTTTTTACTAATAGTTGTGTATGTGCCCTAGCAATATTCTGAAAATCTCTATTTATGGAGTAATCATATTCTGAGGAAAGTGGAAGGTTCTTTCCTACTGACAGTTCCTTGCTCTGGGAAGAAGGCTTAGTGTCTGTTGTATCTTGGCTTGACTAATTTGCTGCTCTGTTATGCCGAATTATACCAAGGTGTTTGGAGAACATCTTTGAACCTTTTGGAAATCAGAGCATTTAACTAGATACAGCAGAGTAACTGGAGCAGAGGACATGCAAAAATAGATTCAAGCAGCAGCCTGTAACTGTGTATGCCACTAAGCAGATCCTTGCATAGACTTGTCTGGGTTGCACCATAGATGCTAGTGGCCTAATCTTGTATTTGCTTTGGCAAAGGTCCATATGGTACCATGGGGGGTTTCACTTGAGTAAGCAGTTAGACAGGTTTCAACTAGTCAATGGTTACTATGAGTTGTGTTGCAGGGGAAATAGGAATGGAGATGTAACAAAATAATGTCAAACTTTTTTCTTTTCTTCTGTTCTTGATGTTAGGTTTGGAAGGTGTCAGACACTGACATCAAACACTGAGCTGGGAGTCACAGAGGTCATAGACCCTGTTTGCATTGTTGCCTTGACCCTGTTAGAACATCTTTGATTTCCACCATATGCTGTTCTAGAAGGACTCTGTGTGTGTCTGTCTTGTTATGCTAATCATATCCAGATTGCAGACTGCTAAAGAAGGAAACCTCCTCTACATGGCAAAGAAAGTTCAGCTTTGTCATTTCTGTTCTTGTGATATACTTGGATCTATCCAGGGCAGATCACAAATTGAGCATGGTTAGGGAGAAGAGATGTGTCAGCTTGTTTCTCAGATAGTTAATAATGTAGGGACTCCTGTAGAGCTTCAGCAGACCTGGCAATGCTCCTCCCCCTGATTGTGAGCTTGCTTGGACTGCTCTGTTGACAACATCAAAGCCAAGTCTTTGAAAGACCTGGGATGACAATGAAACTTTTTTCTTCATTTCAACTGGTTTTTATCTTACTAACTCAACCACAGCAATGTGTAACCCTCTTAAATAATTTCATCCTTTTTTTCCCCTCTTATTAATTAATTATTAGTAGTGTGTGCTACTACTATCCAGTTGGTCAGATACACAAGAGCAGCAGTTGTGAGGAAGCTACTCAGTTTTATCTGTCACTAATTATTTTCCCTATGCAATTAATAAGAGCTGCTGAAACTTCTGAAGATGAACACGTTAGGAGACCATACCCTTGCAACTGCTGCACATGACAAACTTGTCAGTGCTCTTTGAAGAAATCTGTAAGATTTCTTTTGGGATAGTGGTTGTGATTACATCTAGCATCAGGATTTCTTGTTGTACCTAGCTGGAAACTGGCTGGTTTTATTGATGAAAAGTCTTCCTCATTTTGTATAACTTTTGATCTTTCTCTTTCTATATTGAAATAGAATAAGCCTTCTTCAGTGAAGTAATTTCTGCTGGAATGGCAAACTCACTAAAATGTATGGGTAAAATTCCCAATAGTACATTTCAGGAGTGGTTTTTACCATTCTAACTTGTCTGTATTAAACATGAAGACAAAAAGCCACTAGACTGTTTATTTCATCTCTGCCCTCAGAACTGAAAGACCTTCTAAACATCAAACTTGAAAGCAATATCTTTGTAAATGGGTGATCTGGATTGGAAGGTATCAGTTTAATCACTATGACTTTGAGTGTATGATTTGATTTGGTAAATTTGTAGGATGAAAAATTTAGTCTTTCTTGAGGATGAAAATCCCAGTGAGTTCAGTGAAGTCAGGACACATTTTACAGGTCACATACTAGTTTTCTACTCCCCTGGGCCTGCTAGATGCTAATTATATCTGTAGTTATTACATTGGGTGCTGTGCTCTTCAGGGTTCTGTCCCTGGTAGTAACTCTTACAGACATTGAGTATAATCTCTGAAAGTCTTTGACACTTTAAAATTTAACTAAGTATGTAGCATTTCTCCAGGATGTGCTTGAAAGCAGATTGTCCCAGATATTTTCTCATCAGCATTTTCCCTTCTTGTAGTAGAAGAGCAAATATAAGAATATATCTAACACAAGAATCTTTTTTCCTTATTTTTATCTCTCTTTCGTGTTTCTTCATTTCTATTTATTTATTTTCTCTTTCTTTTTAAAGATCCAAGTACAAATCCAGCATATTCAGAAGAAAGATTGGCTCATGAAGCTTTGCAACTCGAGAAGCGCTTGAGTTTGCTCTCCCATACAAGTCGCCAAGGCAGTGGAGGTAAGAAATATCTTTAATTAAGTAAGAATAAATGGTGTTCCTTCCTTTCCAGACTGTATGTAATTATGAAATGCTGAACTTAAAAGAGAAATGGTCAAGATACTTGATTTGGGTGCTGTTGCTTGTTGGGCAGTTCTTTAACGGCGTTGTCTAAAGTCCATTGACGTTGATTGGAGTTTTTCAACTAGCAGAGGAATTTGGATCAAACACTGTTAACACAGTTAAGTCCTTTAGTATGCTGAATTCTGTTGAATTTGTGCGTGTGCAACTTCAAAAGAACTGTCTGCATCAAGTTTAATACCTGCTTAAGTACTTGACTCACTCCAGCCTGTGAGATGGACTTGCCTTGTATAGTTCACACATCAGGCTTACAGCAGATTTTTGTAGTAAAAACTAGGACTCCTGTGCTTGGGTTCTAAGTGTCATTATTCTTGCTCTTTGTGGTGCTATCTGTGCATGTCCCTTCTGGAGTTAAATGTATCACAGTAAAATTGGTGTCTAGCACTGGATTTGTAAAAGGCCTATGCACTGATCTGCCATTTGAATTGTTTAATAGCAGAAGTTAGATCCTCAAAACATCTGCTTTGCTCTTGACTTTAAAGCCTACAAGCCTAAAAACGGCCCTGTGAAGATCCTCAGGAGCCTAACTATGTGTTTTGTACGTGTCCATGACTACTTTAGACTTGACACTACTGAGTAATGTGGTTTGTAATTAAAATCCACTGAGACTTGTTGAGGTTTTTCTCAGTTAACATATGACTACTAGACTTGACTAGATTGATGGAAAACAAATGAGACATGACAGAGAAGCATGTCTCTGTTTTTTATCCAGTCAGTGTGGTTAGAAAATGTGGCCCAACTTTGTATACATGAGATTACTTGAATTTATGACCTTATTCTCCAAAGAATGTTATAATTCTCAAAGATTGAGGAATCCTAGGGTAAGATTTTCATATTCTGTTATTGGAGTTTTGCATAGAAAAATTAAATATTTGTGTTAATGGGAAATATCTTGTCAACAAGACTGTCCCTGTAGGTTTGGTGGGAGGATATTTGCCTGGATCTGAAGATCCAGATTCTGCCACTGCCTTGGGGAACATGTAGCTCTACATAGAGCATTTTCTTCAAGACTGGGAAAAAGCTTCCCTTGCAGAGCTCTAAAGTGCCTAAAATATTTATCTAAGAGAAATGATTTCAAATAAATTCAAGAATCTTATTTTTCAGATAAAAATAGATGGTTTTGTAAGCAGAATAACTTTCATTCAACAAGTATATTTCTTCTTCTGGGCATGTTACTGAGGGCTATACTGGTATTTTTGTAATTCATGCCTTCTTCCATCTAGACAGCTGTATAATTTAATCTCAGGGGCCACAAGCCAGTGTCATGCAATGGGCACCTTGGGGGAAAGAAAGAATTAGATTTAACAGGATAAACATTGCTATTTTGTGATAGCATATATCTAGAATTATTCCATAAAGAGCTTTTCCCTCAACAACTGAGACTAGAAATCACCTAGAAGCTCAGGTCACAGATTGCAGTGGACCCTTCCACTTTCTACATGATCTGGCAAATTATTGCCCAGTGTTTAAAATGAATTAAAATGAATGCCTACAAAATGATCCTGCTGTCACCCTTTGTTTTCACATAGGTTTTACTAAGAAGGAAGAAAATAACATTTTGGATTGTGTGTGTTGCTCCAAGAAAGCGTTTTTATGTTATTTTGGTTTTGTGTATGTTTATATGATGTGTTTTATCCTTATGCCCTTTCATGCCAATGTTTAATGTTTTTCTTCCATATTCAGATAAGACATAAACAGAGGAAAACAAGTACACATAAGATGCTATTCTAGTTGATTCAGATCACACAGAAACATGGAAATATGGCTTTGGGTTACAGTAAAAAGATTTTCCTTAGCATTCTTGGCTATTCTGAGGATGGGACTTTGGCTTTATTTTGGATACTACTGCGTCAAAGTAAAATATGATTGAAAAGGGGAGAACATAGGGCATAAACACTAAAAATGTAGCCCTGGATGCATTATTTTCCACAGTGTGGTAGAGCTATGTCAAGGTAACTGTTTGCTTTTCGTTTTTCTTGTGGGGATACGAATTATGGCAGGAATTCTGTTTTTCTGCCACAAGTTCCCCTTACAAAAAGCAGATGGACTCTCAGGATCTTTTCTGTTTGTACATACTTGCCATGCTTCAGGCTGTTGATTGTGTTTTTGAGCACAGATTGATGTGTTGCCTTCTTCTCTAGGAGACGATAGAAGTCTTTCAAGCTCCTCTTCAGACACCAGCCGCTCGGACGTTAGTGTTGGAAGCAGGCTGACAATTTGGCCTGAACAATCTTCAGCCAGCACTTCTCAAGAGAGTCATGGACTGGCAGCTGCAAAGGGCATTCATCTTGGGGAAGAAAAGACCCTTCCAGAAGGGGCCCGTGGCACCACTAAACCACCTCCAAAGCCTCTCCGATCCAGACAGCTACAGGAAATAGGTCGTCAGAGCTCATCGGACAGTGGAATTGCTACTGGTAGTCACTCTTCTTACTCTGGAAGCTTCTCTTCCTATGCTGGGAGCTTGGACATTTGCCATGGTGATGAGTTTGGATCATTGCTAAGCTTGCCATTGAACTTTCCTTCGGATCAGAGTTTATGTACTTGTCTTCAGAGTGAGCCCCCGAGAGGTGTGGGATCAGAGTATCAGGTTCCCAGCTCTCTCAGACATGTTTATGATATACCCAGGAGTTTGTTACAGGCAGCTTCTAAGGATGTGCAACCCAAGAGTGCAGATTCCACACTACCCAAGGACCAGGCCCTGTCATCTCAGGGTGCTAGTGACCCAAAACTGTTACTACCACACTTGGAAGCGCGGAGGGTACCTGAGCACAGACAGGACAGAGGGAGGCCTTCATCCTTACTTGCAGAAAGCAGCAAGGACTCCAGTGATGAGACACATGTGGATTTTGTTTCGAGGTGGTCAGACACAAAACCATCAGGACAGGTGTCAGACTCCAAAAGTAGTGACTTGTCACCACCTAGTGGGGCCTCAGCTGACCCCTGTGACACATGTAGCCCCCACCTTGGGATGACAAGAGCTCTTTTTTCAGCTTGTCCAATCTGTGGTGGACTAAAGGTAAATACCCAACACTGAGCAGATGCTAACAAGCTTTACTTAATATAGCATGATTTCTTTGAAATGACTTAAGTTGCAGGTTATAAGTACTATTATTTCCTTTATAATTTGAACAGGTAATAACTTTTGTGTTGTTTATGCTCAAGTTGAGAGGCTGAGCAGTATAGGCTACCTGTCATTACTTTTAAATTGGCCAATTTTGGCATTGGGTGCACGTGAGTAGCTTACAATGACAGAGATAGAAGCTTTACAGGCACTGAGAGGACTGAATTTGTCATGTATTAGTTATCTAGCATGAAGGACATTGATATGCCTTGCTGCTGATATTTCAACAAGAAGAAATAAAGGAGGTCAAACAGGATGTGCTACTCTTAAGGTGACAACAGTGCATATTTATATTTTATTGATGGTTTTCTTTTTCTTTATCACTGTAGTTTGAGCATGTCTTGCACAAGAAGCCAGATTAGCCAAGCTTCTCACTGGAGAAAGAAGAGATAGTGAAGTCAGTCTGGCAGTCCATAGCATAGCAACTAATCCAGTATTATAACTGAACAATGACAGATACTTCAGAGGAGTTATACAAAAACTCATTAGCAGTCTACTACCAGCACAGTGTATTTGCAAGGTAAAACACTTTTGATCACTAGTGACATAAAGATTTAACCTAAAATATGGAGATGTATATGTCTTTCTAAACACATTTGCTGATACCTGTTACTATGACTTTGATAGTCTCAAAACTTCTTTTTGAATTCTTAGCTTTTTATGGCAGTAAGCTTTATCCATTATTTGTACATTGCATCAAGAAAATGTATCTGTTTTTATCCATGCTGGAGAAGGCTTTTTGTGAATGTGTTTGCTAAACTTGGAGAAGGTAAAGTTGCTTGTATTGGTGAGCTATTGAAAGGCTTGGAAGGCTAAAGGGAATGCTCAAATTAAGGATTGTGTGAAGTAGGGATTCAGCAAGAGAGACTTTCACTTGAGGAGGGTCCTGGTTGACACCAAGTTATCCATGAGCCAGCAATGTACCCTTGTGGCCAAGCAGGCCAATGGTATCCTGGGCTGCATTGTCAGCAAGAGCATTGCAGCAGGTTGAGGGAGGTGATCCTGCTCCTCTACTCAGCCCTGGGGAGGTCCCACCTGGAGAACTGTGGTCCTCAGTACAAGAGAGACATGGAGCTCCTGGAGTGAGTTCAACAGCTGCAAAGGTGATTAGGGGCAGGAGCATTTCCCTCCTCAGGAAAAGTTGAGGGAGTTTGGCTTGTTTAGGCTGGAGAAGAGGAGGCTGAGAGGGGACCTTCTGAATGGAGAGAAGGAGCTGAAGGGAGGATGGCAAGAGGCTGGAGCCAGGCTCTTCTCAGTGGTGCCAAGCAATAGGATGTGAGGCAATGAGCACAAACTGGAACAGAGGAAGTTCCACCTAACCTTGAGGAGGAACTTCTTTCCTGTGAGGGTGACTGAGCACTGGACCATGTTGCCCAGAGAGGTTGTGGAGTCTTCTCTGGAGATGCTCAAAAACCACCTGGACACAATGTTGAGTGCTGTGCTCTACGGGAACCTGCTAGAGCAGGGAAGTTGGACTAGATGACCTCTGGTGCTTCCTTCTAACCTGAACCATTCTGTGATTCTGTGAAGTGTGTACATTTTAACTGAGCGTGTGAGATTACAGAAATCACTGCTATGGAAAGAGTTTGAGTATATAGTGAGTTATGAAAGAGAAAAATAAAAGAAGATAAACTTGAGGGAATATTTTCTTCTCATGAGGTGTTTGATGGACTTGCACCATTAATTGCCCTCGTGTATCTGAACACTAGAAAATGGTGTCTACCTGAGGTGGTTGTGTAGCCTCCATAGCAGCACCTTGGACCTTACTTGGTCAGGTTCTTGCAGCATTTTGGAGGTAGGGAGACACTGCTGTGATAGGCCTTACAAGGTTATGTCTACACTGATCATTAAGATCAGCATTCTTCCAAGATCATCCTTGTCAGCCATCTGCACCAAAGGCCTTCACTAGTCCTTTAACCTAACTCTTGGCTGGATGCAGGGGGCTGAGATTCATCTTGCCATTCCTGTTCCTTCTGCAGGTGCATGACAGTGTGTCTGCTGCTGACTTCCTATGTCTGCTGCCTGGTATTGAAAGTTGGGGAAAAATGCACAGCACTGATTCCTAGAAGGGCTCTGCTCTGGGATCAGAAAGCTCCAAGATGCCTTTGTTATAGATAGTGAGGAAAAATTTAGTTAAGGTACAGCTAATTCACATGGTCTAAATGTTTCTGGGTGATCTGAATTGTCAGTTTAGTCTTGAATTTGTCAAAGTTTACCCTGGATAGCTGTGGCAGACAGGAAGCTGAAAGTCAGTGTTGCATTGTGTATCTTCAAAGCCATTAAAGGCTTAATTATGTCACTTCTTTAATTACCTCTCGACCCCAACAACATACACACACACATCTTTTATTACAAAGTGCTGTCAGGTTTCATGGTGCCCCTGGTCACCCTAGGAGTATCAGTTGGCAAGAATTTCAGGAATTGTCAATATTTAAACAAATTTAGTGAGAGAAACACTGATGCAATCCTCTTACTATTGTTTGAGCATGATATGTGTACCTCTGCTTTTTTATTTTCCTACCCATTTGTAAGCAGTTGAGGAAGAAGTCTCATTAAATGGAATGATTCATGGCTTTGTTTTTACTTTTGAAAGAAAAAAATAACCTTGTTCTGAACTGTCAAGATGAGTTCTTTTAGCAGTACTTAATGGGCATTGTCTTTGGCTTTTTCTCATGGTGAATTTAGTGAAAGCACAAATCCAGATGCTGCAACAAAAAATGAGTTCTTATTGCTTGTGCTCTGAACAGAATATGTTTAAGATGCAGTTAGGGCCAAAAGCTGATTTATGGCTTAATGAAGACACCAGGTTTTCACATTTATCCAAATTGATGATCAAAAAGCTTTAGTGTGCCAATGCTTGGAGTTCCTTTGCAATTTCAAGTTAAGCTGTTAATTACATGGTGTCTACTATTTAGAGTGAGTGAGTGACCTACCTAGAGGAAGGTCTACAGCAGTAATAAAGGATCTAAGCATTGGTTTGTTTTGTGCCCTGTATGTAACTCTTTGGCAAATGGAGGTTACATTTGGGCATGTTGTCTTTTGTGTGTTGGACTTGAGCATGTGAACAGTTGGAGACAGGTTTCAGGATGAAGGCATGCATATGTGGAAAGCACAGTGGTGTTTATGGCTGGCATTGACTTGGTGAAGAACCACCACCTGCTCCACTAAGGACAAGGGTGATGGTGAACATAGGGAGAATGGGGAAGTGCTGAGAATAGAACCAGCATGAAGCAAGCCACTAAATATTCCTTCTAATGATTTCTATATTGTATTTCATATTAGATCTTGGGGATTAATAAGCAAGCATGCAAGGTGTTGTGCTTTCTGTTGTTTGTTGTAGCCTGCTCAAGATGTGCTTCTTCACAAGCTTCCCAAGGTGTGCCTTTGCTATGTAATTTTTGCATAGGTGATTTCAGTGCTGTAGATGATTGCAGAGATGAATTCTTTGTGCATTATAAGTGTATTTTAAGCTCAGAATGTTGGATTGTTTTGGGATTTGAGTGAGCTGTAGAGATTTATGACTGGCTTTAATTACATTTTCAGCTACTTAGCTAATACTAATTTGATGAATAGGATTTCACTGTACACTTGTTGTTCTGTAACTTCCTTTGATGCTATAGTTTGAGAAATAATGTTAACCTTTTTTATAGGGTGTCTTTTTTTTTTTTACACCACCATTGTTTGTAAACTTTCTTAGAGATCTGAAAAATAAAAGTATTTTCCAACTTGTTTTGTCCTTTTTCATCTGCCAAGTACTGGTTTTAGTTTTGCTTTGCTTTTTGTCCCCTGACCTTCATCTTCATGCAAGTTGGGTTAATATGGAATGATTATGGCTGTCTCTTCACACTATTTAGTGTTATGCTCAAATAACTGTTGACAGCTCAAAATTGTGCCTATTAGTAGAAATGGCTTTTATGTATTTCTAGCTCACTCTAAACTCATATTTATGTCAGTGGGAGTTTTTGTGTATATAGAAATAGTCTTGATTACTGCTTTGGTAGTTAACTTGCCATGAGAAGGAAGAAAAGGAAGTGCCAGTTTGTGTGTGGCTGTTATCACCAATCCTGTATTGATATGCAGCCACTTACTTCCATTGATCTTTTAAAAACACCAAAACCTCACCTTGGAGACAATGATCCCAAATTAGGAACTGTTCTACCCAAATCCTCTGTGTGGTATTTGTATAGTTCCTACTGCCACAATAACTGTATGCCTGGAACTTTGACTTTCCCAGCATGTTAAGTGGAAATACAGGAATGTCATGGTCAGGATACATGGAAGAGTTTAGGGTTTGTCAGGTAGCAGGATCCACAGTGCTGAGTGGCTAAAAACCCTTCTTTACACAGTACAGGGAGATCTGCTAGCTGCCTTGAGGGGGAATGTGGATCTCAGTTTAGGTGGGGATTTGCTTTGCTAAGAAATCTCTCTCTTGTAGTCTGTTCTGTAGAAACTGCTTTGTTTTGCATTCCAGCTTTAAAGGAGGTCATGTGCATCTCTGTGCTGCGATCCTTGAGCAGGCAATTGACTCAGTGTATTTACTCATGCAGCATCATGCCTCTGCAGGGCTTGCTCATCACAGGCAGCCTTTTGTGAGAGCAAAGTCAGTGTAGATCTAGAGCTGCTAGGACTATCTCTTTTCCATTGTGCTTTGTAGACCAGGCAGAGACGAAGCTTAGAGAGAATCAAGGCTGATGTGTCCTCAGGCAGAGAAGGGGCTTGAACTCTAAAGAACATCCTGCACTGAGGTCTGTGTGTTTTGTGGTCTTGCCTTGACTGAGTTAACCATGGTCACAAACAGCCTGTAACTAGACTGGGAATATAGGTTTGGTCTTTCAAATCCTGTACAAAACCCTTAACCTTGGATTTAGCTGCTCTGTCTGCTTTCATTGTAGGCACTGCTTTTGTCAGTGGTCAAAGAGAAGGCCTATAAGGTATAAACTTGTGTAGTGAGAGCCAAGCAATACCAGCTGCAGACTACATTGCCACATCCATCTAACTGAGAATGTTCTCAGGGTTTTTTATTTTTGGCTTTTAATCAGTTATTTTTCTAATATGGTATTACAATATATTGTTATATACATGTAGCTATTTGTTTTTTCTCTCTTTCTCTATGAGACTGAACACCTTATGTGTTGAACTTGCAGTGTGGTTTTTTCCTTGCTTTCTCTGAAAGTATAGGAAAAAGATTATTCATAATTACACACCTTTTACATTTCTTTTTCCCCCCAAAGTTTTGGGTTTATTTTCAGTATTGATGTGTGATGCTGTAACACTTTTTATGTCTCCTCCCACCTTCAGAAAAGCTACAGGCTGTCTAAATTCTATGTTGAGAAGGAAGCATTTGTCATCTGCAGCATTGTTTCTGCTCTAATCTCAGAGCTCTGGGCAGTTAGGCAGCACACACACTGTCAAAACTGTAACAGGAACAGTTTGCACCTCAGAGGAATATGGAAGTCAGTTGTCAGTATGATTGACCTGAGTGACAATGTGTTTGTGAGGCTCTTGTATGCTTTCATGACCATTGATTCTGGGTATTATTGGCTTTTGGCATGAATTAGAAAACTTGTATTTGTGCTCTCTTCTTTTAAGCTTTAATTCCAATTGTTTTGCTTTAGGTTCTGGCTGTGCTACATAAACCTGCAGTGAGGTGCATTTCCCATAGCATGTATCACCACTAAAGGAGGTGACTGCACAATCAGTTGGCAATCAGGCATGTTACATACATTACAGATCTTGTAAAAATATCAGACCCTTTTCTAATAAAGTAGTGTTATTTTGAGGGCTTCTCACAGATTTAAAAGCATCCTTAAAACCACCAATTTCCCCACAACATCTTTCTGAAATAGAAGAAATCCATGACAATGAAATGCAGTCATTTTTCGAGCTGGTTGTGCTGACAAAAGCACACAGCACTGTGCAAATAAACTGGAGCACAAGTATGTTCTGCAGGGGAAAGGGGCATATAAGAGGTGGATGTAGTGTCAGGCTTAGAGCTTAATTTGTTTTGTTTTCCTCTTTGTAGTTTTGGCTGGGACTCCAAGTTAACTCCCATCCTCTTACTAAGGTGCTGTTGGGTCTCCTTATGCACTGTGTTGAGATGTTGCTTATCAGCAGTTTACAGGGAAAGGAAGATTTTGTACAGTATTGTAATGCTTCCTGGCAATAGGCTTTCCTCCCAAACTATCAAGAAGAGACCCAGCTTCCTTTTATTTTGCTGTTGCTGGTGAGGGCTTATGTAAGTATGTAAGTAACTTGGCTTTTCCAAAGCTTTGCTTGGAGGAGGTCTCTTAATGTGTATGACTTTGGATTTGAGACATCACAGTAAAATCCAAGACATGCCAACCCTCCCAGAGCTTGCTTTTGTAGGAGGCTTACCTCTTTCTCTAAGAAACAATAGTGAAAACACTCTCCATCTATCATGAAGGAATCCCCACTGCATTTATGCTAAGAATAAAGGTTTTAATCTAAATTCAGAATACTAAGAACTAACCTCTCAGCCTTTCTTGGGATCAGGCACTAAGTGGAACAGATAGCCTATGGTCTGTCATGGGAAAAGAAGTGCCTGTCACACTGGTAAGCACTGCTAAGTGTAATGATATTAGCAATGTCAGGAGAGGAGTGAATCTTTCCTGTGTGAGGGAATGGAGACAATATAGCAGAGCAGAAGTCATTCTTCTGTACTAAACAGAAGTGCTGCTGGCTTGGTTTCTGTCAGAGAGGCAGTAAAGAAATTGATAAGTCATGCTATTGACCTCTTCTTCCATCCACCAGAATGAATAAATGGGGAAAATCTACTTCCTCAATACAATCAAGCTAGACAATAGCTCTTAGTATTACTACAGCTGATGGCTACTTCTTCCTCTTTTGGGAGCAATAGGTCTTCTGAAGAGAAAGCAATGTTTTGGAGGAGGAGTGTGACAGTAAAAGCTGGAAAAAATTCCTCCCTTTGGAATATAGGTTTTGTGAAGTTTGGGTTTTTGAGCCAGTTGTAGAGACACTCATCAGATGGCTTGGAGCATGGCCAAAAGAGGAAAATAGAAGGTTTTTTTCCTGTCTTCCTATTTTTTTTTTTCCTTAATAGAAATCCATTTCTGGCAAAATTCTCCAGATAAAGTGTTAGAAGACACTTTCTATCCTCCTTTGCTAAAAGAGAGAATGTATAATTCAACTGCAGAGGAAGAAACCACAAAGAGATTAGGATTACACTGAGCTAAACTCAGAGGGAGGCAAATAACTCCAGTGGCAGCTCTGGATTAAGATTGCAACATTTGCTTCCCATCATCTCCTCCTGCAAGATCATCAACAAAGTTAGTTTTAATGTTTACCAACATTATATTTTTTAAGGCTGTGAATTAAAGAAGGCTAGGCAGAAAATATGCTGCTTTGGTTAACAGTCACTGATAGAAAAGTAATTGCATGGTTGAGAAGGAACTGGTGAGTGCCAGTAGGATAGCAATCATTTGAATGGGGTGTCTGGAGGGTTGAGAGCAGCTCTGTGACTAGATGAGAGGGTTGGAAATAGATGCTCAGTGGGGATGCAGCCTTTCCTACCAACTCCTTTGGACAGAGCCACTTAAAAAACTGGGAGTATGCAAATGAGGAGGATGAACTGTGTTCCAAAAAATTACACAGACTGTTCACAAACTTGTCCACAACCTAAGACAAGACATAGGAGTGGAATTAGAGTTTGTAATTAGGATATCTTCCAGATATCCATGGAAATCAGCATTTCCATGGATATCTGGCAGTCATACTTTCAGTCTGGCTGGTAATGTGCCAGATTAGGTATCAGTTGTGCAGAGAGGGTCTGATGTAGGCAAATTCTTACTGTTTCTAATATAACTGTGTAACTGTATACCAAGTTGTATTACTTGATTCAGAGAGAGAGAATATTTTCCCCTTCTATTGGTTTAGTAAAGTTTAATAGTATGGTAACAGTTTTATATGGGCAATGCAATTTTGGCATTTGTTGGCAAGAAAATGGCAAATAAATCCACTTACTAGAAAAGTGTTTTCTTTTACCTGCTCCTCAAAAAAGCATACTGAAACCAACCTGAGGATTATTTGTATGTTCAGAACAGAATGAATACTTCCTATGGGCAGAAGAGTTAGGAAATGTGGATGGAGCCATTCTGGTATAGAAATGACTGCCAAACAGTTTTTAGGATGGACTGGTTTGAAGTTGCCTTGTGATTTTTAGGGATTTATTAGCTTTATTATTTATAGCTTTATTAGGCATAGTTTTGAGTGCTGCTGGGCACCTTGTCTAGAGACAAAAAGAAAGGGAATTCTTTAAAAGTTCACATAGCAGAGGGGGCTGCCAAATTTACCTCTCATGCAGCTTTAACAGACCTGACCAAAATCTCCCCCTGAGGTCACTAACAGCCTTGGAGCACTTCCCTCTGCCATCCCTAACAGCAGGGCCACTGAAATCAGTGTAATTAAACATTTATTCTACTACTGCAGACTCCTGGCAGGAATTTGTGATGGCAAAGTGCAGCTGATGATGTTTTGAGCCCTGCCTGATTTGAAATAGGAGGAGAATCCCAGGGTGTGCAAAAGAGGTAAGAAGCTTGAGATTTGGGCTGATCTAGGAGTTTTGTGTATGGTTTTATTGTTGTGGCTCTGACCAGCTCACTTTAGTCTACCTAGCTGTAAAATATTGGTATCTGGATAATGTTTCCTTCTCAAGGCTGCTTTCAGGACTGATGGGATGAGGTTTTTACAGTACTTTGGATCTGGACAATTCTATCCAAGTTCTCAAGATGATATTAAATGTGATGTTTTCCAGGCTGCAGTGAGAGACAGAAAATTGTTTGCATTTCAGGTGAGCTGTGAAAGGAAAAGGAACTCATTAATAAGAGTTACCAAAGAAGAAAATCAACCTGCCAGGATGGGGCAGCTGCTCTACAATTTTAAATTTATTTTAATAAATACTGGGAAGTCTATCACTAATTTTTATAACTTCAACTAATAGTTCAAAGCCTTTTTTTTCTAGTTAATGAAAGATCACAGAGCAGTGGCACTGAATACATTATTTCAACTAACTTTTTGGTGTGTGAAATTGAGCTTGAAGAATGGTATCTTTCAAGAACCTCAGAGTTACTGGAAGGAAGTTATTAATGCAGAAACCTTTACACTCAGTGGATTCAGAAAGTCTACAACTGAGGACATGGCAGTTGAAAATCAATTCTTTCTAAGCATGGGATTAACCTGAGGGTTGAGCAGTTTTTTTTAGCATTAAGAAAGGAGCAAGTCATCAAGAACATGCTTGAGGATATGACTTGAAATTCAAGCTAAATTGTAACAACAGAAGAAGAAAAGAAAAACATAATTGTGTTATGTTTTCTTCATATATTCTTTCCTTAAATCCTTGTGAGGAGGCATGTTGCATCCAAAAAGCCTTTGCAAAATTCTTTGATGCAATGATTTTTGCCTTTTGTTTGTGGGTTTGGGTTTTTTTTTTTTGGTTGGTGTTTTTTTGTTTGTTTGTTTGTTTGTTTTTTAGGTCAAAAGGCATTTTGCCTAAACAAGGATTTAGGTAAAACTCTGAGCTCTTCTCCAATAAGAGGTATGAGAGCAAATGACCACAGGGACCTTGTGGAGCAGCTCAAGCTGTCTGAGGATCTGCAGTAAAGTATTTCAGCTAGTCAATTGACCCATTTTAAGTAAGTAGATACTTACTGTTGAGTTTCCTTGGTGCTGGCTAAACTTAGCTCAAAGTGTAGGAACTCTGAGTCAGAATCAAGGTGACACAATGAAAGTTTAAAGTTACTGTGCCTGACCAACTTAGCAAATCTCTTTTTTTTTGCAGTGTAAAAAAGTGCTCTACTTTTTCCCAGCTGCATGTGATCCTTTCTGTTCCATTCCTAGACAAGGAGCTGCTTGCATTCTGGTCATCCTTGCTAGTGAAATAACAGTTTGAATTGTGAAGGGTTGCTTGAAAAACTCTTAACTTGCTTCAGGAGTAATTAAACTCATGGGTGTAGGACAGAAATGTGGTGGGGGGGGGAAATGTTATGTGGAACTACTGTTGTTTTTCCACCCTCTTGAAATCTGATGCATCAATAGGTCTGTAACAACACATCATTTTTGTGTGTGTTGAAGAACTTAGACTGATCTTTCTCAAGGCAGGATGGGGATGTTAAGATCAAACCAAGTGACTGTTAATGTGATCCATGAGACAAATGACAGCCAGAATGGGAGAAGTGAATGCCAGAGTCTTACATAGAGATTCTAGGCTGCAGTAAAATGCCTTTAAATGTACTTTAAGTGCCTTCACTACATACAAGCTCCTTGGTGCTATCTTTTAATATATTTCCATGTTTCCTTTCCTAAAGCAGAGTAGGTAAAAGGAAGCTGTCCTTGAGACTTCCTCTGAAGCTGTTCAATCCCCTGCAAGTCCAAAGGGTACATGGAAAAGGGGCTTTTAATTGACTTTGTGCTCCTAAGTCTTGTCACATGAGGATATTGGGCTGTTCACAGTGTGAACTGCAGCAGCCAGCTGTCAGTCAACTGAAATGACTGTTTCAACAGCTGGGAATCAGTGGGACATGAACTCTGGCTCTGTTCCCTCTCCCCTAGCCACATCCTCTGCAGTAGTCTGGATTCTGTGGTATCCTCTGCTAATTCAATGCTGATTGGAAGCAATTTTTGAATGTACAAGAAATTTGAGCCTGGAAAATATGAAGGAAATATAAGCCTTTTCCAGATCTGGTTTGTTACAAGGACAGAGAAGTGCTAAGTGGGCTATATCAGGGCTGGTAATTGTATACTTGAATCCTCTGTAGCATGAGGAAAACATTTCCAGATGAAGTTTGCCAGTTCATCTCATTCCTTGAGACACAAAGTCAAATGGAACACACATGCTATGGAGATAACTCCTATAGAAAGCTCTGCAAAACTACAGAAATAATTGTATCTAATAATTGATAACAGTCCTCTCTGATACAGGAGAAGCCCATGAGCAGCCTCCAAGCATAGTTAGGCTAGGTATCTGTATGCTTTGAAGCTGTGTAGCTTAATTATAGTTTCATTACCTTTGACAAAGCAGAATTTCAGTGATGGGCTGGGGATAAAGGGAAAAAAAATTGTCTTAATTTTACCATTTTGAGCTCTCTCTCTCTGATTTGTGCTTCTAGTTCCATCCATTTCTTTCTAATCACTGATTATCATAGAATGGTTTATCTTGTTATATTCTTTTTCTAGGGGAGGTGGACTAACCTTAGCTGCAAGTGTGAGGCTGAAAAAGGAGGAAAATGAATGTGAAGGTTATATTGTAAGGCTTTCATTTTCTTTTCTTCATAGGCTGATAATCAAGCCTGCTTTAGTTCTCTGTGTGGAGCAGGATGCACAGGTTCTAACAAGGATTCTTTTCTTCGTGTCTTTATGTGGAATGGACTGGAAGGAAGGAATCAAATAACTAGTCTAATGTAAATTGGCATAGCTCCATCAGCTCCAAAACAGACCCAAGTGTATTTTTAGTCCAAGCACAAGCTAAGCTCACAGAGTGGAACAACACTCTTTGGGGGAAGTAGAAGAAGGAAAAGGCTTTTCTTAGGGCTGTCCCTAGGTGACTGTTTCAAAATGATAATGATAGCTTAACATAAACTTTCTCCATCCTTTAAGAATCTGTAGGGGGTAGGTTTAATTTGTCTTGAACATCTGAGATTTCACTCGGCCAGCTTTTGAAATACTTTCACATTTGAGCCCTTCTCTGTTGACACTTGGTCACTGTAGCTGTAGAGTTGTGGTTAAAATCCTTATTTGCAAAAAAAAGAAAAGAATCCATTTTCTTCACGATTTGGATTTTAAATCTTGTTGCAAGCAGAAGACTTGAGTTTGAGTAAAAAGGATACTTTATGCACTTCTGTATAATTGGTAGAATTTTCTGTTAATCAGAAACTCTTTGTGGTAAGTTGCCCAGAGAGGTGGTGGCAGCCCCATCCCTGGCAGTTTTTAAGGCCAGGCTGGATGGAGCTCTGAGCAAGCTGCTCTAGTGGGAGGTATCCCTGTCCATGGCAGGGGGGTTGGAACTAGATGATCTTTAAGTTCCCTTCCAAGCCTGACAATCCTATGTTTCTAATTTAGGATATTTCTTTGTACAGTGGCATAAGAGCTATTTTTCATTGAAAAGTGTAAAATGTCTCATCTGCATGTTGGTTGGAGCTCATCTCCTTTTCTTATCAGAGGAGGAATGTCTCTGTCAAGAAATGAATGAATTCTTGGACCTTTTGTGTTACATGTCTCTTCTGATGTGAATTTGCCATAAATTGCTCCTCTGTTGAGAAAGAGCAAGGCTAGCTTGGTCCTTTTGGTGAGTACAGGTGAACATAGGTGTGTGTGTGTTAATGATTGGCATTTATTTTCAGTCTCTCCCAGCTCTCTGCTAATCAGTACTTCTATGTCTTGAAATGGGCTAACCCTGCCACTGCAGCACAACTGTTTCTTCTACAGGGATGTGCTGTTCTAAGAGAAGGTAGAACAACCCCTTCCCATTTGTCAATCCTAGACTGGTTTGGGTTGGAAGGGACCTCTGGAGCTCATCTAGTCCAACCCCCCTGCAGTGGCTAGGGACATCCCCAACTAGAGCAGCTTGCCCAGAGCCCTGGCAAGCCTCACCTGCAATGCCTCCAGGGATGGGAACTCAACCACCTCCCTGGGCAACCTGGGCCAGTGTTCCACCACCCTCGTGGTGAGGAACTTCTTCCTAATGTCCAGTTTACATCTACTCCTCTCCAATTTAAAACCATTGCCCCTTGTCCTTTCCCTCCAGGCCTTTGCAAACAGGCCCTCTGCAGCCTTCTTGGAAGTTCCCTTTAAGTACTGGAAAGTCACTAGTAGGTCCCCCTGAAGCCTTCTCTTCTCCAGGCTGAACAATCCCAGCTCCCTCAGCCTGTCCTCATAGCAGAGGTGTTCCAGCCCTCCCTAATTTCACAGGCAGTGTCTGCAGATTCTCAGTGGTGGCACAATTGGTCTTATGAACTGTAAGAGAAGAAAATGGATCAAGGGAGGTGTGGCCTCTCCTCTGTGTGCACCTTGCCTCTCCTGTTCCTTTTACATGCGGAGCAAGGAGAATGAGGTGAGAACACTACACTGCTTATGATCTGTTATGTTGTTATTGATACCTGTTTGGGCCCCTTCTGAGCCTTCTTTTCAGTGGTGTGGTAGTTTTTGTTGGAGTCTCTGCCTTGAGTGACTTTCACTTGGTGCAGGAGGAGTGGAAATTCACAGCTCTGTTGTACAAGGAAGCTCAGAGTAGCAAATGTGGGGAAACTGAGTGTGTTTGAAATAGCAAATGTTCTTGTCATAGTGTAATACTACCCCCTGTTGGAAACTGGAATATATGGAAGGTAAAGCAAAATAGATGATGGAATTGAAGCCTCTCTGACTTTGGGTACATCACTTTGCCCACATTGCACTTGGTAGGACTTTACAAGTGCCAGTCTCTATTTAAAAAGAAAAAATAAATAGTATTTTTCAGTGCAAGTAGGACAGGTGTTTTCTCTCCAGTTATCAGAACTGAATTAAGTGTAAAATAATCTTACTTTCCTGTTAAAATACAGCTGTAGGCAGAGATGCCAGATGCCTGTAGATCTACTGGTTTTCTGTAAGAGTGCAAACCTATTATAGTTAATGTTGATCTTCAGCGTTCATAAACATGATTTTTGCCTTGCTAAAGCTGCTGGATACACTATTATTCAGCTGCAGGCTGAAGAAAAGCACTTGTGTCCACCTGAGATGATGTGAATGGTTAAAGCAGTGGTGTGGGTGCATTGCTGAACCTTCACTAGTCAGGAAAAAGGTGTGTTTGAACTCTTCTGTTTAAGCATTAGAGTTGGAGCTTCTGTGTGTCCCTTAACTAACAGGAGCCAAACTGAACAAGGCTCTGAAAAGGAGAAGATGGAATTTTAGAGATGCTTTCCTAGCAACATTAAAAGTTGACAATGCTATTTTGAATTAAAAAAATTTGCTGAGTGTCTCTTATGCTTAAATTAAAAATGATTCCTTTTAATGAAATTCCAGAACAGATCTGCTACTGGAAATCCTGACAGCTCCACTGAGAAGTTAGGGAGAGCAATGGAGATGATTCTTATCACCTGGAGGAATTGACCATCTTTATTTTAGCCCTAAGAATATATGTTATGCTGAACTTTAGGTTACATCAGGAGTACCTGCCTTGGATCTTAGACCTCCCAGCTGGAGAAAAAGAAGTTATCATTGCTGAGCTGAGTGTATTTGCTGGTTTATTTTAATGGCAATTGTGTAAGGAGTCTTTCACCTCCTCAATGGCAGAATAGTTGTTATGACATACCTGTGGAGAAGGCTGATATTAATGTTTTATTGTGTATCTAGCATTTGTTCAGGGTTCTGTGCTCTCAGGAGAAGCTGTGCCCTAGCTGACAAGTTTGATTGTTATACCCAATGACATTTGCATATGGTGGTTTTATTTTCCATGAAGAATTGGATTTAGTTGCTGCCTTCTAACCTCTGCACCAATTCTGGTCATGTTTATCAAATACAACAAATTAAAGTTGGTATCAGAGGCAGTTTGCCATGTCTGGCTTGCTGAATTCATCATCCTAGTCCTGGCTCCTGTGATGAAAATCCTCTTCCTGTAGCATGAACTGGGAGTGAAATGTGTTTGGATCATGCTGCAGTGTCTTTGTGCTGTAAGGTCTGTCAGGAAGCTTAGATGGGATCATCTCTTCAGCAATATTTATAATCACTAGTGTCCAACTTTTCATTTAAGATGCTTATACAGATTTGTTGCTGCAGTATCTCTCTGCAAGTTGTCACTGCATCTGTTCTTACAAAACCTCCAGGAAATAATGAAATGCTTCTACCTGTATAGAAAAGAGTGCTTCTGATTTTTTTTTTTTTAACCTGTGGTTAAGTAGGACAGACTCTCAAATTCACAGAATTACTTAGTAATCTCTATTCTGGAATCATCCTACCCATTTTTTTTTTGAAGAACCATGAGAAACTCATACCTTAGGAAATTAGTTTAAAGAAATTGCAAGGCAAAACCAAAATCTGTGTTTGAGGGAGGTGGTAGTGTGTCTTTCTTTTATTGAGGTTTCTGTGATTTGGGGCATTTCTCTGTAACCACAAGCTGTCTAGCTGATTTTGGTGTTAGGACACTTTATGATGGTTTGGTGTTTTGTGCCTTCACACTTGGAGTGTTATTGCTTTGGGCCAGCAGTAGATGCTCTTGACTGTGCTTTCTGTCAACCAACTCTGCAAGCTTGACTTGTAGTAGTGCCTGGAAACAGTCACAACCTTCACTGATATGTTTACACCAGGTATTACACCAGGGGCAATGGTTTTAATTGGAGAGGAGTAGATTTAAACTGGACATTAGAAAGAAGTTCCTCACCACGAGGGTGGTGGAACACTGGCACAGGTTGCCCAGGGAGGTGGTTGAGTTCCCATCCCTGGAAGCATTGCAGGTGAGGCTTGCCAGGGCTCTGGGCAAGCTGATCTAGTTGGGGATGTCCCTGCCCACTGCAGGGGGGTTGGACTAGATGAGCTCCAGAGATCCCTTCCAACCCAAACCATTCTAGGAGTCTATGATTCTATGATTGGATGTGCACTGGATGGTATTGCAGAGCTGTTTCCTCTAGAATTCTGCCTGAATACTTCTGTGCATAATGGAATATGTGTGTGATGTTAAAAGGATGTTATTTAGGTTGAAAAATGAAGCCCCCTCACTGTTAAGGATCTGACAGGTTTACAGTTGCTCATGCCATCTTGATTTTACCCACACATTTGTCCCCTCTTGTGCAGTGAATGAGGCAGATGACTCCTGGAAGAAATGATCTGTATCTATGCAATTGAATTCCAGAGCAGTTGTTCAGTACACTCATGGTGTGACTCTTTGCTAGGTAGGAATTCCAAAGTCTGCTGCTGAAAAGCAAAAGACAAGAGCAAGTCATGTGCCTTGTTGCTGTGTCAGTTTCCACATGGTCATATATTATCTGTAGCACAACTTGTAATGTGACCCTTCAGCATTGCAACTGAGACTGCTGCCCTCTGAATTTTAGGGCTGTTGCTGCTAGCTGGCAGCTGGACATGGGTAGCTAGCAATAGGACAAGAGGAAATGGCCTCAAGTTGCACCAGGGGAGGTTCAGGTTGGACATTAGGAAAAATGTCTTCATTGAAAGAGTGGTTAGGTATTGGCCCAAGCTGCCCAGGGAAGTGGTAGAGTCACCATCCCTGGAGGGGTTCAGAAAATGTGTAGACATGGCAATTTGTGACATGGTTTAGAGTCATAGTGGTGTTGGGTTGATGGTTGGGCTTGATGATCTTAGAAGTCTTTTCCAACTGTAATGATTCTGTGAAGGAACTATGCCTAGAGAGGTTCAACTGCTGTCAGGGTGGTGAGTAGTCAAGGCCTTTCTGAGTGGCTTTGGTGGGTGATTAGATCTGGAAGCAAGGCTAGGATGTTTGCAAACAACAAACACCATTTATTGAGATTACATTTTAGGGTGGAGGCTGGACAGCTGGATCCAGGTACTGGCTTTTGTGGGAGGCATGGCAAAGAGCACAGCTCTTCTTTCTCTCCTGTAAGTGGACAGTCTCAGAGTATGCTAAAGGAAAGGCATGCCATTTATTCAGAGCTGATAGTCATGTTTTGATGCCAAGGGTTGTATTCTGGATTGGGTGAAAACCAGCTTGTGGCTGGGAAGCCCACAGCAAGAAGCAGAAAGCTCCTCTCAACAGAAGCATATCAAAATCACAACTGAATTATTCCTCTGTAAAATCATGAAAGAGAGAAAATGGGTGCAGAAATCTGGGCCGGAACTAGAACTAACTGCTTTAGGTTATCCTGCTCTTGTAGGATAGTTGAACTAGGTGATCTTCAGAGGTCCCTAACATTCTGTGATTCTGTAATACTTTTTGTTCTTTCTCCTCTCTTGTTGTTCAAACAACACCTGTAACTTGTGAGTGAGCTGAACTGTGATTATCCCCCAGGTTTTAGGATGCATATTTTAATGTGACACAGAGCATGGCTTGTCAGTGCCAGTGCCACTGCCATGGCCAGCTTCATGCTTCAGAGAATAGCTGATGGTTGGGCTTGGCTGAGCAAAGGGAGATGTTTCTGAGGTGACTTCAGCAATCTTTCTGTAAGCTCACAATTGGCTTGTGACAGATGAAGCTGAGTAATCAGAAGGTTGTGGCTGAAATTGGAGCCCTGCCCCTGAAACATGCCATGGACAAGAAGAGTTTCTGTTTCATTTGGAGTTGGTAGAAAGGATCTTAGACTTTACTAATTTTCTATCTTATCTTCAGAACCTGCTCAGCTGTTGGGCATTGTGGAACAGTCCCTCAAAGCTGATGACCTTTAAAGGTTGCTCCATGTGTCTGTATTTATTGACCTTTCCTAGGAACCTTTTTATTTTTTTCCTAGTGGCAGCCTAAGCATTCCAGCTCTAAGCTTTTCTGCTGATTGCTCCAAGAATAAGTCATAGTCTTTAATCCTCATGAGGAAAGCAACTCATGACACTGATAACTGTAATTATCAGTTCCTTTAGGGACTGAAATATCTGAGCTTTGCAGAACTTTGGACATGTTCAAGACTTTTTTCTGTTTTCTAAAAGCAGTTGTTCTTTGTTAGAGAAGTCTACTTCACAGTTTCTGCTTTTCAGAGACCATCTCCTGGGTCTCCAGTCATGATTCTGATGGTTTTCTCTTGAAATACTGGACATTTTGCATGGTCTTGATACTGCACAACACCTTTAAAATAAAGGAGAGAAGTAAAAATACCCAGGTCATATTCTCTGTGAAAATTAGAGCAGCTGACCAATGTTGCAATCCATCCTCTCTGTTTATTGAGTGCGTTTTTGGTATGTGCTGAATTAAAGTCTCACTGTGCAAATAGTTGCTTCTATTACTGTTGAGCATGAATTTCTCTTTCATAACAAGAAGAATCTGGGAGCTTCTCATTGATGTTGAGCCTTTCTTCTTCTAATCTAAGTACCCAGATGGGGCAAAACTTCATACATATGCTTAGACTAAAGCAAATGATACCTAAAAATCATAGCAGTATAAAATAGTTTGGGTAGGAAGGGACCTCTCAAGGTCATCTAGTCCAACCACCCTGCAGTGAGCAGAGACATCTTGAACTAGATCAGGTTGCTCAGAGCCCCAAACAACCTAACCTTGAATATTTCCAGGGATGAGGCATCTACCCCTCTCTGGGTAACCTGTGCCAATCTTTCATTACCCTCATCATAAGCAATTTCCTCCTTCTATCTAGTCTGAATCTCCCTCTTTTAGTTTAAAACCTTTTCCCCTTGTCCTATCACTACAGGCCTTGCTAAGAAGTCTGTCCCTATCTTTTTTTTTCACACATCCCTTTAAGTACTGAAAGGCTGCAGTAAGGTCTGCCCAAAGCCTTTCATGCTCTGTAAAAAAATAAAGGTCTAGGTACACAGCTGAGCTCAGACATAAAAAAATCCAAGGTACTGACCTGTTCTGGCAAAGTATCTGCTCCTGATTGTAGAGTCATAGAGTGTGATTTGGGTTGGAAGGAACCTTTAAAGGTCAGGTAGTCCAACAATAATGGCCACAGAAATGTCTCCTCAAAGCCTTCTCTTCTTCAGACTGAACAACCCCTATTTTTTCAGCCTGTTCTCCCAGCAGAAGTGTTCCAGCCTTCTGATCATTTTTGTGGCCTCCTCTGGACCCACTCCAACAGGTCCATGTCTTTCCTGTACAGAGAACTCTACTTCTTCCTAGATTCAGAATAATGAAGCTATAAAAAGCTACCAAACTTAGATGAGCTGAAAGAAAAGCTTTATTTCTAAAGATACACAAAGGGAATTGCATAAGCTGTGACTGATGAGGTGTGTCTGAAATGTTGACAGTGATCAGGCAAATGGCATTTCATTCCTCTTGCCAGTGGTGATGGAGCCCAGCTCAGCATTCCAATCCACAGAAGCTGAACTGCTTTCTCTTGGAAGTGTGGTTTCCTCCTTTTTAGGAGGAAAAATATGAAACAAAAACATTTTGGTTCTTTGAACATCCATAGTTTGCATGGAATGCTATCCCATCAGTTCCTCCTCTTTGAGTCAGTAATGGGAGAGAAGAGCCTTCAGACACTATTTTCCTTCTTTCATTTCTGTCTACCTGCCTTGCAAGCTCCTGGCTTCTTTTTACACAGTGGAGATGAACTTATAAAGCACTTGTGATGTCTTTGGTTGCTATGAATCTCACAAGACTTAGTCAAAAAAAACACCCAAATTTGTGCAGTACACTATCTTTGCTCCTTGCTCTGGAATTTATATTGGAATATCTGGACTTTTTAGTCCAAAGACTAAAACTCCTGTTAACAGCAGAGGAGCAGGATTGGTTATGTAGTCCATGGAAGGTGATTTGAGTGTATAGAGACAGGTAGGCATACCACTTTTTACATGGCATAGTATTTTAAATGAGAACTAATATGGTAAATCATGTATATAATGAAGTAAATGAAACCTTGACTGAAATAAAACTTTAAAGAAAAAAAAAAGGGGGGGGGGGGTATGGAGAAAAAGACAAAGGTAATACCAAATATGCAGAGAGAGAGGGGGGGAAAAAAAATCCCATTTTGGCTGTAAAAAGGATGATGTACTCTGGTGGTTGTTTGCACACATAGAAATAAATGACAAGGCTTAGGTTCTGTTTAGCTGTTTAGGGCAACAGAGCTAATCTCTGAATAATGATCCAGCATATCCAACTAGTGTGTTCTCCTAACATCTAGCATTGAACCCTACTCAAGATACTTGGAAGCAGAACATCAAAAATGAATGTCATCTGACAGCAGCTAGATCACTACCAGAGTTAAAATAGCCCTGGACATGTAGTTCATGATGTGTGATAGACAAGTGGTGCATATCTGTTTACTGTGGGTGTTGTAGTGCTGAGGTTGAACTGACAACCACACATCACAGAGCTCAGCACTCAGCTCTTGGGTCACAGATGAAAAGAAGCCTGCATTAGGAAGATATTTAACTTCTATTTATGAGTGATGGTATGAGAGATGCAGGATTTAGGTGCTTGCTTTTTTAGATAGTGCATAATAAAAGCATATTATTTGGTTAAAGTGACTTTCTTTTCTTTGGTGTAATCACCAGGTAGGAGAGATATATTGTACTTTGCATTTGAAAAGGATGCATTTATATTTGTACATTATGCCATGAGAATAAAACAAAAAAAGAGTGTCTCCTACAGATAAAAGCATGTTTTATCTTGAGTTTGGTAGAATTAGAGATAGCTTTGAAGTCTCTACCACTTTTCTTTCTGCTGAGCTGCCTTAGCAGTAGCCTCTGGAAGCTAGGGAAGTCTCTGCCTTGCAGACAGTTGCAGCAGGAGGCTTCAGATGCAGAAAGACTAGAATAGGATGTATTGAGATGGAAATGAAGACAACAATCTTATAGACTGGAAAAACCACTTGATGACAAGACTGAGTTTGTTTGTTATTATCTCAAACTCATTTTTTAAAATCTAATCACATCTGATTCTTGCAGTTGTAGCATTTCATCTCTTCCCCATAAGTTCAATATTTTCTCAGTGTCCCACACACCTAACTTCTGTTGGTCTTTTTGCATCTTTCTTTGGCAAATAGGATCTCATCTTCTAATAATGACTTTGAAAATGTATTTATTTGATATCATCTGTCTAGCCATTATCAATTTTCTCATTTAATTTGTACATTTTTATGAAAAACCTTTTAGAACTTCTTTTCCAAGAATGACTAGGAGTTCCAGGGATGCAGTAAGAGTCCATTACTGAACAAATTGTACCTATATGAACAAAATGGTCTCTCTCTCATTTTTAGTCATTTCCATGTCTCATATGATGCTTAGAATAAAAGGCAATTTGTAGTTTGAATTCTCACTCACATTCAGAGGTCAGAAAAGTCTGCTAAGTGGTTTTAACTTGCATTGAGCAGCACATCACCAAAAGTAAAGTTTGTGCAACTGGAATATTTTTAACAATTTGGCATTGCTGACATTTTAATCCTCATTCTCACAGTGTGTATATATATATATATATATATTTTCCCAATAATATAATATATAATTATAATTTATATTATTATATATTATATAATATATAATACTATATTATATATACTATAATAATAATATATATAATATAATAATAATATATATAATGTATATATATTCAATATATACTTGTGCAACACTGAGAGGAGGGGAAACGAGCAGAACTAAATCTGCAAGTAAATCAAGTCATCACAACTTGATTTTACAGAGGGAGCAGAGCTGTTTAGCAAGTAGGAGGGTTAGGCTGTTCTGCAAATAACTTTGCTATAAGGTGAGGAGAAACCAAATCATTATTAAAAATATTCAGTTTATTCTTTGTTTCTTTGCATTCCTGTTGCTTGTAAGCTCTGTAATGATGAAAGCAGACTGCTCTCTGGGAGACTGTGTATGAACAAAGAACCAAAATGCTAGTCTCTCTTCAAAGCTTTCAATCTCCTTTCAGGTTTTCTCCTTCCTATCCTTTATTTCTAGCCACATTTTTGTTATAATTTAAGATATTCTGATGTGTAATGCATTGATGAAAGCAGAGTTAAAAATATTTTGCCCACTTGCTCTCTGGTTTCATGCCTCAGGGCTAAGGCCTGAATGACAGCAAGGCTATGTAGATTAATGAATCTAGAGGCAAACGTGAGCAAGACAAAGAGAATTCTTTTCCCCCCTCCCAGAACAATTTTTAATTGACCTTGTTAACCAAGGAACATATTCCCAATACACCACAAATTATAAAATAAAGATATTTTTGGGGTTTTTTTTTTGTGTTTTGAGCTCCTTTCTTATTAGCAAGATGTGCTTTTGACTTTCTCTTCCATTAAGTAAGGTAGCAGATGTTGCCTTCAGAGACAGAATCATCTGCTTTACATCCACAGACATAATCAAAGCCAGGGAAATTATATCTTGTATTCTTTATTTATTTATTTATTTATTTATAACCCTCTAACAAGTTACTAGGGGCAGGAAACAAAGGATTTTTCAAGTCTGCTATATATATATATAGCAAGTCTGCTATATATATATTATATATATTTCAAGTCTGCTATATATATAGTGACCAAAATTTCATAGAAATTCTGTAGCAATTGAAAATATTGTAACCTAAATATGTAGAGTTCTGCTTGGAGTGGACTCCAAAGTTCTCTGTCCTTTATCTCTGCAGATACTTCTACATCAAAGCAGTTACTTGAGTGGTGGCACACAGTGACTATAGAAACAGATGACATCTACTCTGCTTAAATTAATAAAATGCCCTTTCTCTGAAAGGCTGGGGGATGTTTTTTCTCTTTCAGAAATGAAATCTTGGCCATGTTTCTGATTTCCTCCCCCTCCCTTCTACTTTAAACATTGCTCAGATTCAGTGTCTCATATACTGAGACTCAGCTAGCACAAAAGCTCAAGTAAATCCTGAAGCTGTAGATTCTAGGTTTGAAATAGGGTCAGACAGAAACATCTTGTATCTTGTGTGTTGTTCCACTGTTGGAAGTTGTTCTGTGTAGCAGAGTTTATTTAAAAAAACAAAAACAAAAGAAAACCATAAAATACCCAACTTAACCCTTCCCAACTGGTCCAAGTAAGCTCTTTTAATGTATATTTTATAAGCTGAATCAATGTAAATTTTTCCCTAATCTTTTTCTGGTTCACTGCAAGGTGAAGCCTTTCCACTTCAGCTGGAATTGGATCTAGGTGCTAGTTCTGACATTTTTTTCATGGTCACATTTAAGATGTAAACCTCATTACTATGTTTGCCTTGAGAAAATGTTGTGTAGGAATTGGTATGACTTGAATTTCTACATGGACAATAAGTAAAGAAGCTATTTGATTTTCTACTGTGAAATTTTAGGAAGTGAACAGAGTGCTTGTATGGGGAAAAAGATCTATATAATGTGTATATAAAGTTATGAAATGTGTATGTAGAAGNAGGAGGAGAGAGCCAGGCTCTGCTCAATGGCATCCAATGTTAGGACAAGAGGGGATGGGAGCAAGTTGGACCACAGGAGGTTTAGTATTAACATGAGGAGGAACCTGTTTGCAGTTCAGGAGACATTGCAGAGCTGCCTGGATGCATTCCTGTGTGAGCTGGTCTAGGTGATCCTGCTCTGGCAGGGGGGTTGCCCTAGATGATCTTTCTAGGTCCCTTCCAACGCCTAACATTCTGTGATTCTGTGATGTAAAGTGATGTAATGTGTGTGTAAAGTCCTCAGCATGTCTCAAAAGCCACCACTTTGTAAGAAAGCAGAGGAAATGCAGAGTTAAGAGGTCACAAGTCAGTGTGTTTAGGTGAAGAAGATCACAATCAGTGATCAAATTGAAATTGTATTGCTTTGGGATTTGATTTTCCACTTCAAAATGTGTCCAGAAGACATGTTTATTTCTCAAAAAGAGTGGATTGTGATGATGAATTCTCCCCAAGAGCATAGAAATAAGAGGTGTCTTTGGCAGAGTGGTGTCAGTGGCACAGGCCAGATGACTTCATGGCCTAAATTGATGTTGCCATGCAGGAGCAGCCTTGATACCATTTGGAATTGCCAGATCAGCTCTGAATGACCTAGATAGTATAGCTGGGGAGAAATCTGGCCTGCAGGAGTGTTTTGGGATGTGCTTACTCTAGAGTGGGACTTGGCACTGGTCCTCTGTGCCTGACTGCTTTGATGTGCTCCAGCTACCATTGTACCACCACAGTACAAACAATGTGAAACATCTGAGGTGACAAAAAGCTTTGCTAGAAAGATCCTGATGTCACAGGTGGGATTTGTAGGCTCTCTGAAGTCTGTTTAAGCTTTATGTTGTTTTTATGGAACTGAGTAAGAAACACATCAGGCTTCAGTCTGCTTCCAGCACCTAACTATGTAAGCAAATATGGGCAAGACCTTAATTCACATCTGGTAATCCTGTTACTCCAAGTTGATGTCATCTTCCTCTGAATATCAAATTTTCTTGCTTTTTGGTGTTTAATTCAGGACTGATTCAATAGTGCTACAGTTGCTACAAAGCATCCAGAGCCAAGTTAGCCTTTACTAAGGTACATGAAGTTCTTGCTCCTTACACATGCTTTGGATACCTTAGAGGCCTAAGCATCTTTCCATCTGTTCTGGGATTTAAAACCACTTGTTAAGCTTTTGTGATGAAGTGATTTTTCTGCCATTCCTCTTGTATTTGGTGAAGTTCCTACTTCTTGCAAAGACTTTTAATTCTAAAATCTCCTATTTTCTTTAGGGAACAGCAGTGTTACAGTCTGGAGTCTTACCAGCTATACCAGGTATGAGTTGTTTGCTTTGTTAAAGAATAATATTTAAGCCTGAAGTTGTGATGAAACAAGATTTATGGAAGCAGGACTAAAGATTATATTGAGAGATATCCTCTTTGTGGTTGTTTTTTCTGCTGCAATTCACAACAATTATGAAATACTATGTAAATTGTAATGTCTTTGATTGGAAAGATTAATATATTTGTTTTTTCCCCTTCCTGGTGTGATCTAAAGAGGTTCAAAGTTGTTGGTTTCTGTGTGAAGTTGTTGAGTGCTTTTTTCATTTACATAGTTGAAGAACATCAAGAAAGTGTTCATGTTAGGCTCTATTAACACCAAGGGGAAATTTGACTTCTGTGTTCAGTGTCTATTTATTCTTTAAATAACACAAAACCACAGGAATGGATCCTTACCAGAGGCAACATGGAGCTGCTTCTCTCACATCAGTGGAACCACTGATTGATAACAAATTCAGTAAAGGAAGGAAGCTGAGCATCTAGCCTGGAAAGATGATTTAGGCTAAGTAACAGGCAGACCATCTTTGCATTGCTAATCTGCCTATCAGTAGAATGTATTGGCCATCTGGAGTTCTCTNAGCAGAGCAGAGTGCAGTGGCAGAATCACCTCTCTGGCTCTGCTGGCCACGCTTCTCTTGCTGCAGCCCAGGATGCCATTGTGCTTCTGGGCTGCCAGCGTGCACTGTTTGCTCATGGCCAGCTTCTCAGCCACCAGCACCCCATTTGTCACATTTTGAATATCTTCTTCCTCTGATACACTGAAGAAGGTAGAACAGAAACAACTCTCTTGATGAGCTACTCAGTTTTAACAAAGACTTGAGCAAGTCAGCCACCCAGAACTGGGTGGCAGGAACAACTGATTCTCAACAATCCCTTGTAAGACAAAAAAGAATGATGGAAGAGAGTGTCTGTCTCCTGCTGGATGCTTTATATATCCAGAAATTTATCTTGCTAACTTACTTTTTCCATTCCTGCAAGTGTAATCCTAGGATTCATAAATGAGAAACAAACCAGTTTATATGGTGGCTGTAAAGAAGGAGGAAGAAAATATCTGGGCCCATCTCTGTTGACATGTGTTTATATGACACAGTTGAAAGCTTCAGAAATATTCCATGAGAGATTTGACAATGTAAATATTTGTTAGTTGCCAGAACTATTTTTATTGGAAAATGGGGAAAATCTAACAGGTCAAATCCTGAAGTGTTAACATGGTTCTTTTAAACAAGCTCCAAAGGGGAAAACTTCAACTTGACCATAAATGGATTGGAACATCTTATGGCTTTAAATCTATTTTCCTACCCTGTGTGCTTTTCACAAATCCTACAAATGTGGCTTAAAAATCCACGTTTCCTCTGGAATGATTTCTACTGAATTACATTAAGTTTTTGAGGTTGAAGCTCCTACCCCACACAAGTGGTTTGTGATGAAGCTGCAACTACCATAAAGTTGTACTCTTTCTTCAAAGTCAGGTGAGGCTTTCAGCTGCAGAAAGTGTGTTTTGGTATTCTTAATAACTCAGAGACAGGATGCTCTGAGGTGAGGAAAAGGAAAATCAGTTACAGTGAAAATATAAGTAAATCAGCTAGTCCAGGCCTGTCCTATCTTTATGTTTCCTTTCAGCAGCAGTCCTGTTAAAAACAGACTTCCAAATGATGTTTTAGTGGGTAAGTCCTCACCAAAGCATAGAAAGGTTCTACAATCTGATACAAAATCAGTTTCTCACTATGGTATGCTTGAAAATTGGTTTTCTAGCCTTGGATTACACTACATATGCTTTTGTGCCCATAAAAGGCTACAAAACCAAAAGTGTTTGTTCAGTTGTGCACTTCTGAAGTTGGTGTTGTTTGTTGTTCTTCTTTTAATCCATTGCCCTCACTAAGTGAAATAATCTGTGGGTTTTATTTAGATTTATTTTATGGAAGTGTAGGAATAGTTTTATAAGCTTGGAAATGACTAGATTTAGAAAAAAATATATGAACATACATGTCACACAAAGGGGAAAAAAAAAAGCAATTGCCATTTTCATTAGGTTCCTAGGCCATGCAGTTTTCTTAGGTGTTTGAGCCTGCTGTTTATCTTACAGACTTTCTTCAGATTGCATAAGAATGATGGTAATTTTGGGGTGCTGTTTAAAGAAACAATTTGCAGAGAAGTGTCTCAGCTGCTCAGAGGCTATTCATCATTAGTTTAGTTTAATTTTATACCTGATCCCCAAATCCCAGCAGTGGCAGGGTTACTCCTCCCTTATTTCTGTTCAGTACCAGTTACTTGCCCAGGAAGTTCCCTCAGACTTGTTTAGGAAGTAAATGCCACTCACCTGGATTAAGGTGACAACAGTAGAGACAGGACATTCCCAGCTGGGTAGGGATGATGCTAACTGAACAGGTAGGGGTAATGCTAGTTAGTTTGCTGGTTAAATAAAGAAGGGATGTGTGTATGGAGACAAATAACAGAATGGTTAAGGTGGGATGGGACCACCAGAGCTCATCTGGTCCACCTTCCCTGCTTTAGCCTTGTCCTCTAGAACACAGCACTCAGATTGTGTCCAGATGGTTTATGAATATCTCCAGGGAGGCTCCAGGACCTCTCTGGGCAGCTTGTTCCAGTGCTCTGTCTCCATCACAGTAAAGAAGTTCTTCCTCATGTTTAGGTGGAACCTTCTGTGTTCCAGTTTGTGCCTCTCTGTGTGTTTCCGAGTTGCTAGCTCTTGTTTCCTCAGACTCCTGTATCTAATACTGTACCTGGGACAAATTCCTGCTGGGGAAAGGAGAACTGACTGTGCCATCTGACATGGCCTCAGTAAAGCTTTCCTGGCTGTAACACTTGGAATGGTATTTCACAAGAGCCACTGATGACCTGGATTCAGACTCCATGGAAGCTAGATCCTTGGCCTACCCTTCACCCCACCATAGTTTATATATGCATGCCTAAAACTGGATGGGACACTACTGAAGTGTGAGACAATTCTTCCCATTAATAGGTTTTGGATGCAGCCTGAGGAGATTTTAATGAATGCTGTAAACTTTGTGGTTGCCAAAGCTATGTTATGGATTGCAGGGGCAAGTCCCTGCTCACTTTTCATTGCCATTTTACTTCTCAATTCAAGACAATTATCTCTGTGAGTTAGGTAGCACTCACCACAAACAAGGAGATCAGTATCCTGAATTCTATAGAAGACATCCTTTCTTCCTAAAGAAAGAAAAGAACAAAATTAGATTATAATGCCACAATCTCAGGAGGAAGAATTTGGGCTGGGGTGGGGGGAGTATTGCTTAAACAAAGATTTGTTATTGGAATTTTTCTTGAGGCTTCAGAATCATCTTCTAAAGATGCTGATGCTCAGCAGATATTTAATAATAACAACAGATATTTAGATTTAAGGTGAATATCTGTCTTTAAAAACAGGTAGTGCTTCTGTCCTGGCAGCTTCTGGGTCTTTGAAAGTACAGAGAGGGCACAGTCTCCAAGCTGGTAAGTCTGAGTGTTTACAAGGTATGTGTGTGCCTGTGAATTTAAACAGAAATGATTTTAAACTGCAGAAAATGTTAAAGGTAATGTAAGACTTGATTTCCTATTGTAAGACTTCTGTATTTCTTTGGGGTTTTTTGCTTTGCAGGGTTTTTGTTAGGAAGGCATTGACAGATGGGATAAGTTTAGAAGAGGTAGTGACAGATGAGATAAGTGTCAGAGCATAGGCAGTAATCTTATTCACAGCAGTAGAATGCTGCCAGCACTTCAACAAAGGGCACACACACACAAAAAAACCCAACCCCAAACAACAATCTACCTCAGGCCATGAGAAATCCTGTACCATAGCAATGCGATGGTGGGAAAAAATAACACCTCCACATTTAAAGTTACTTCTTCATGATAATGGAGAAACAAAAAACCAACACCAGTAGATAAAAATTCTGAGTATTTGTCATTGAAAATAAATCCCAGTATATTCATCCTTTGGGCATAGCTTTTAGCTTGCCTTGTTTGAACTGGGCTGGAGTCTGAGATCATGAGAGAACCTGAGCATCTTGTTCCAGCTTAGTCCTCTGGAAGCACTGGTGATATGCAACCTGGCTTCGTGCAAAGCTGACAGTTCTGGTCCAGTTGTGGGCCCCTCAGCTCCAGAAGGATAGGGAGCTGCTGGAGAGAGTCCAGCACAGGGCCAGCAAGAGCATTAAAGGAGTGGAGCATGTGCCCTAGGAGGACAGGCTGAGAGAGCTGGGTCTCTTCAGCCTGGACAAGAGGAGACTGAGAGGAGACCTCAGGAATGTTTATTAATATGTGAAGGGTGAGTGTGAGGAGGAGAGAGCCAGGCTCTGCTCCATGGCATCCAATATTAGGACAAGAGGGAATGGGAGCAAGTTGAACCACAGGAGGTTTAGTATTAACCTGAGGAGAAACTTCTTTGCAGTGAGGGTGCCAGAGCACTGGCCCAGGCTGCCCAGGAGGCTGTGGAGTCTCTTCTCTGGAGCCATTGCAGAGCTGCCTGGACACATTGCTGTGTGAGCTGGTCTAGGTGATCCTGCTGTGGCAGGAGGGTTTGCACTAGATGATCTTTCTAGGTCCCTTCCAACCCCTGACATACTGTGATACTGTGACAATGTGCAGTTGGAAAGCAAAATTGTCTTGGGAAGGGCTAGTTTAAGCATTTTCTACAGAGCTTTCTCAGAAAGCAAGAAGTTATCCATCATGCTGGAGGTGGAATTTTAACAAGAGTCTTCCAGATGCTCCCAAGATCACCCACACACTTCTCCCTGATTCATGCATTCAGGAGAGCTTTGCTCCCTCATTGATGTACAGCAAAACACACTGTTGGCTTCAGTGACCTTCAGTGTGAATGCTTGTGAAAATGTCCTTGGAAATGCCTCATTAGGAAATGCTGCCATTGCCACCAATGCTAATCACTGTTTATACTTCCTGGGATTATTCAGTAGGATTATTCAGATTAGAAAATTGCAAGTCCAACCCAGACAATCATAACCTTTGATTTCATTGTTCACATTCCTCAATTTGAAGCCATTGACAGTGCTCTTCTATTTTAGGTCCTAAAGGTGGTTATGAGATGCTACCACTTGCTGCAGAACCTGGAACTCCTACAAGCCTTGAGGAACCTGGTGAGCAAAGATCTTTGGAGCCAATTGCATTAGAGGACACTAACATCTCCTATTTTTTGTCCATTTCCTTTCTGATTGTGATCTCTTCTAAATGTTTGGTTTTGAGGTGGTGCCCTTTGAACATGCTCACACACACTCGTGTATCTCAGGGCTGTGTTTATGGTGCTGGTTTTCTTTCTGTGTTATTTATTACATGTTTCTGACAATGGTGCCTACATAGGTTAGAAAATATGAATAAATAACAGTTGCTGAAAGAAAGCCTAAAACACCAGTTTCAAAGATAATTTTCTTTTTCCCTCCCCAATCTTTTCCTTTCTCCTCCTTTCAGTGCCACTGCATTTTCCCCTTTTCTCTTCTATTACCTACTTAACTATTTTCCTTCCTACTTTTCCCCCCTTTTTCTCTTCAAGCAATCATGATTCTTTCAGCGTGTTGTAATCATTCATTCTGCTCTTTTTCTCTCCCTATATCTCCCTCCCTAATGATTTCAACTACTGCTCCTTTGACCCCTGTTGTGAGCATCTTCTACCTATGTCCACCCAAAATAGGCTGCTGAAAGCCCTGTCTTTGTCTGTGGCTCTCTGTGTGTGCTTTGTTTTCTTAGTAGGAGCTTCTGACTGTTATGCTTCTCAAATACAAGCCTGTTTTTAGTGTCTAATGAGGATTTTTTCCTTTATTTGAAGGAAAAATGAAAAACTCAATATTTAGTATGTTTACAAAGAAAGCACAGTTTCTGTTAAGACACCATGCACTGAACAACAGATGACTTTTCCTTTCCTTCCAGTTTGCCCAACTTTATTCTTGATTTGTTTTTTTTTTCCCCTTTGAGTCAAGTTAGAGCAAGAATATAATACCAGTTAATAGAGGTGTGCTTTTTTAGTTCTAGCTTGTCTGTAGCAGGGATGACCTTCAGCTTCCTGAAACCTTTCATCTGTTTAGCTCTACAGAGAAGTTTGCTATTTTTCATGCAAGCTAGCTAGCTTTGAGGAGACCTCACTTAAACTCTTGCTACATCACTTTAACAGTGTAGAGGAAGACTTTAAATATCATCTTTTCCTTCGTGACTGTCTTATCAGTCCTTAAGATTGTCATTTGCTTACAACTTAGACTATTTGGGATGCAAGCTTTCAATGCTGTAGTTCTGCTGAATCCCTTTGGGCACAGTCAGACTTGATGAGTCTCTCAGGATCTTTCCTGTAGAAACTTTAAATCTTCTCATGTCCCCTCAATGACTTAAGAATGTACTATTTAGCAAATAGAGTTATTGCTGCTAGAGGTTTGCTTTCAGAACCTTTGGAGTGGAGCATGTGCCCTAGGAGGACAGGCTGAGAGAGCTGGGTCTCTTCAGCCTGGAGAAGAGGAGACTGAGAGGAGACCTCAGGAATGGTTAGAAATATGTTAAGGGTGAGTGTCAGGAGGAGAGAGCCAGGCTCTGCTCAATGGCATCCAATGGTAGGACAAGAGGGAATTTGGATCACAGGAGGTTTAGTATTAACACGAGGAGAAACTTCTTTCCAATAAGGGTGATGGAGCACTGGCCCAGGCTGCCCAGGAGGCTGTGGAGCCTCCTTCTCTGGAGACATTGCAGTGCTGCCTGGTTGCATTCCTGTGTGACCTGGTCTAGGTGATCCTGCTCTGGCAGGGGGGTTGCACTAGGTGATCTTTCTAGATCCCTTCCAACCCCTAATGTATACTGTGATACTGTGGAACAGTGTGGTTTCTGACCTGGATCACCGCTCCTTGCCAGCAGTGTCTCTAACAACATGTTCCTTGTTTTAGAAGGGGCAGTAGGTTACTCAGCTGATGTCCCTCCATCAGATCGACCCCACAGTGAGACAGCCACCTATGTTAATATTCCTGTCAGCCCTACATCCAAAAAACAGCTTCATTACATGGAACTGGAACTTCAAGAACCTAGCACAAGTGTAAGAGGTAAGGAACTCTACAAGACCATTTAAAGAGCAGAGAATGCAGAATGTCCAGGGGGTATGGGGAGTCTTTAATTTCTCATCTACCCATAGACTTTTGCTGACAGAAGAGTTCAACTCTGGTATGTTTGTGAGGTAGTTCTTGTCATTGCCAGCTCTTTTGGGAAAGATTTTGAAGTGATGAGGTTCTGTAAGATGTTGCATCCCTCTGACAGGTGTGGTGTGTGTGCACTCCTCCTAAAGGGAACATTTCTGGGCCTGTGGAGTTTGACAGACAGTCATTTCCTTCATGTTCTCAAGATATTAATCCCATATTTTAGGATTGCACTTTATTTTTCTTGCTTGGCTTCAGAAACAGGGCTGTAGGTAAACAGGGCTTGCTCCTAAAGATACTTACTCTGGAGCCATGCAGCAAATGCTTAAGAATAGAACACAGTGCCCTTCTATCTGCTCTCCATAAGGATGTATTAAGGTACAACAGAGAGGAAGCCAGCCCAAATATTTGATTTTCTTAATTATTTTCTTATTATTCTTTTGTCTGGCTCTAATGTTTAATTTGGACAATTAGCACATAAGCATGCAATAGAGCTACCATGTATTGTCATTTAGAGATGTGTTCCTTCTTAAAGAAAGCCTCTCATCAGGATGTGGCCTTTTAATTGCTCACATTTGGCATAGTTTTCAGCTGTTGAGATTTGAATTTTAATATTTTGAATCTCGGCAGTTTTATTAGCTTTGAAATGCTATCACTTTTCCATTTTGTTTGATGTTTATATGGCTCTAGGCTTCTCCCAGACTTTAATGTAGTTCTCTGTACAGCATCCTGTTGAGATGTCAAAGTGATGTTTCATCTTCATTTTAGACAGTGAATCAAGGTGTTAAGAAAGAGCCAAATTCCATAAAGTGACATAAACTTCCCTGAATGCCAACTAGAGGAGTATGAGTGGAGATTCAAACCTGGGGCAAAAAATACAAGTGGTTCATTTGCTTGTCTGAAGAAAACCAGGTAGCTAGAATACATAGATAACAAAGCTTTTTTTATTTTATTTTGTTGTTGTTTTGGGTTGTTAAGTCTTGGCCCAGGCTGCCCAGGGAGGTGGTGGAGTCACCATCCCTGGAGGGGTTTAAGAAATGTATAGATGTTCTACTTAGGCACATGATTTAGTGCCATATTAGTGATAGGGAGATGTTTGGACTTGATGCTTTTTGAGGTCTCTTCAAACCTTATTGATTCTGTGATTCTGTTGTAGTTATCCTCTTAATCCCTTTATAGAGCTTGGTTGGACTTGATGATCTTAGAAGTCTCTTCCCACCTTAATGATTCTGTGATTCTGTTGTGGTTATCCTCTTAATACCTTTATAGAGCTTGGTTGGACTTGATGTGGTTGGAGTGAAAGGACGAGGTGCAATGGTTTTAAATTGGAGAAGAGTAGATTTAAACTGGACATTAGAAAGAAGTTCCTCACCACAAGGGTGGTGGAACACTGGCCCAGGTTGCCCAGGGAGGTGGTTGAGTTCCCATCCCTGGAGGCATTGCAGGTGAGGCTTGCCAGGGCTCTGGGCAAGCTGCTCTAGTTGGGGATGTCCCTGGCCACTGCATGGGAGTTGGACTAGATGAGCTCCAGAGGTCCCTTCCAACCCAAACCATTCTAGGATTCTATGATTCTATGATCTTAAAAGTCTCTTCCCACCTTAATGATTCTGTGATTCTGTTGTGGTTATCCTCTGAATCCTTTTACAGAGCTTGCTTTAAGCCCAGACTAAGATCATCTAGGAAATCTGAGGAAGAATCTCTCAGTAGTTTAACCCTGGGTCAGTGTTACCCACGAAGATCACTTCATGTTGGAAGACACCTCTAAGATCATCAAGTCTAACCATACTTGTCACTAACATACCACTAAACCATGGCCCTAAGTGGGCCATCTATATGTTTCTTACCTCCAGGGAAAGAATCCAGGGAGGGGTACAGGCTCTTAGAGGCTTTCATTTGGTGTTTCAGGGAGTGGCTCATCCCGCTATGCCCAGATTGACATTGCAGCCACCGAGACAGCTCACAAAGTGGGGACACAGCACGCTCAGTGCCGGGAGGAACGCCTGCAGGAGCTCGAGCAGAAGAAGAAAGGGGCTCAGCAGTGAGCTGTTTAGCAAAGAACTCGTTGCTCCCCATTCATAGGTACTAATTCACCTTCCAAAAGATTCATGTTTCTTGTTGAAAAAGAAAATACTCACGCAAAATGCTGCCATTGTTTATTGCATTTAGACCAGATTCATTCCAATATCTTGATTCCTCGTTGGAAAGCTTGGAAAGGGGAGGTGGTGGTCTTTCTTTTTAGTTTAATCTGGTTGTCAAGTCCAGATTTGGTTGGGTTTTTTTTTTTCATACACCGTGACAGGTGTAAATTACCTTTTCCTATAATTCTGAAATCCTGGAAAACCTGGAACCAATTCCAGTGTTTATTAAATGGTGGCATTTTCTTGACAAATAAAGACCTTGAGTGTGTGCAGATAAAGGAATGTGAGTGTGTGTGTGATAGGTGTACATCTCTGTTTGCCTGTGTGTATATGTACATATGTAAGCACACATCACTGTTAAAATATATGTATATATCTGAGTGTATAAAATATGTAAAACCTCTATTAATATATTAAGGGACTCTTACAAAAGCAAGAAAATTCTGTGCCTGCTTTTTATGCAGGCATAGTTTTCTTCAATTTATATGCTTATTTATGGACATGCTTAACTTTACCTGTGGGTAATTCAGTTTTATACCTCACCAAGAGTTCTGGAGCTTTGGCTAAAGTTGCTCAGATTTAAAAGCTGCGGTGTCAGTGGTGATGCATATGTGTATGCATGGAGACAAGAGCACACACAAATAAGTTATTTAATTGTGTCTATAAACCAAAGTAATGTGAAGGGACTTTTTTTGGTGCTTCTGTTCTTAAAAACCTTGTGGCAAACTATAGGTTTTGATTTCATAGCTGCCCTGTACCTATAATTCTTAGCAGTTTTCCTGGAGTAGAACATATGTATCAGTTTGAAAATCAGCTCTCAGGTTTCTCCTACAGAATATCTTAAAATGAATTATATAATTCTATTTCATTTTATGAATCAGTGATTTATTTCTCAGAAGGAACATTTATTTCTGAAAATTGAGTCCTTCATTTGTATCTCCAAAACAATCCCTGATGCAAATTAGTATCCAAAGCAGATCATCCACCTTGCATCTCAAACTTCCCTGGAATAATTCTTTGCTGTCCATAAAGTGTGTAAGAGGATGATGTCTTCAGAGATGCTACAGAACTGAGGCCCACCAGGATGTAATATGGCACTCTAGATCTATCCCCAAATCTATGACATCTTGCTTTTGTACAATGAGGTTGGATGATTCAGAACTTCAGTTTCTTGTGTTGCATTGTCTGTGTAACTCTTATGTTCTATGTATTTGTCCTGAGGCAGAATGTTATTTAAATAAAATGTTCTGGCAGTGACACTAGACTAACAAGGCAGTGTATTTATGAAGAGAACAAAATTTTGGCCTGTGATAAGATATCAGCTTTAGCTTCCAGAAGTTAACAGGAGTGATCTCTTGGATGTTATAACTTTTGACTGTGTCTTCTTAAGATATAAAATCACAGCCCCATTCTGGTTTTCAGCTGTGCATTATAATTTCTGTTGGTGGTTGGAAGTGATGTGCCAGTAAGAGTTTCACTGAGTGCCTTAGAATGAGAGCTGGGAGCTTGGTTTTGAGGCAGAATTTAACCTCTACATTGATTTGAATGTAGCCTCAAGAGGAATGTAAAAGATCAGAAATCTCTCAAATAAATAAAAATGTGTTTGAGAGTTGACAATTGCTGTTGTCATCTGTCCTGTGCTAAAAGGTGCTTTTCTGTTTATCTGCCTAGCATGTTTCTGAAGGGAAAAGAAATGTTTCTCATGAGATATCCAATTTAAAAAGTTTTTCTTATTGGACACGTGGACAGTGGTGATCTACTTTGGGAACACAGATCCAGTGTAAGTGGAAAGGCCTAGACTTGTAGCTTCTTGGGGCCAGATTCACCTAACTGAACTGCTGTTCAATTAAGGCTTTTCCACTGCAGGAGTTGAAAGGTTAAATCTCTTGCTATGTGCCTACTCATAGTTAATATTTAAAGTGAGCATAGCTTGCCTGATGCACTCAAATGTAGTGTTTTCCATCATGATCTATAACAAACCTGCAATATTTCTATTAGAAAACTTTGTTTACCAGGAAAATCTATTATCCAGGTTCTCCACAAAGGTTGCCTTGCTCAGAATTGCTTGGATTGGATCCTAGACTTGCAGCATGGGTAAAGATCTGACACAATAGAGAACATCATCTGATGGCTGCTGACATGGTTCTCTGTGCACATGGATTTGTGCCTATCATAGGAACTTCAGGTAGGATTAGCTGGATGTAAATTGGTACTCACTCAGTAGGTTACTACCAAACATAACTACTATTTCAATGGGGTTTATGGTGTTGTTCATAAGCTATTATGGAACATTTTTATATGCCAGTATGGAATTTCTCCAAGTTAACATGTGTTGCAGGATGGGGAGCTGGAGTCTGGAGGCATTTCATTGCCCAACAGTGCAAATAGTTGTCTGGGTTTTAATAGCACTCTGGCACTTAATCGTGGAAAATGCCAGGAGGTGTTTTTAAGCATCTAAATGTGTGCAAAAATCTGCCCCAAAAGGTTTTTTTCAGCAAGTAGCTTGGAAAATCTCTCTCATTTTCCCCTCTGCTGTAACCAGAAGAGTTTTAATTGGTGTAGCTTAGAAAACTAGACTTGAATTTGAATGATGAGTGCTTGCATTTTTTGTGAGATGCTGAAACATGGACCCTTTGGTAAGTACCTTTTCTAGTTTGTCTGGGATTACACACATATTGCTAAAATGACCATAGAAAGAAAGCACAGAAGTTTATGGGTTACTAGCCACTCATTTCTGTTAAAATTGCACCATTTTTTTTTTTTTTCAGATGACAGTGCTGTATTATTTTTATGTCAACCTTTCTTCTTCCTGCTACCCAGTGACAGGACACATGGGAATGATTCAGAGCTATATCAGGGGAGGTTTAGAGTGGATATTAGGAAGCATTTCTTTCCTGAGAGGATGGCCAAACACTGGAACAAGGAGGTGCCCTAAGCCTGTCAGTGTTTAAGAGGCATTTGGACAATGCTTTTAACAACATCCTTTAACTTCTGGTGAGCCTTGAAGTGGTCAGGCAGTTGAAGTAGATCCTTTCCATCTGAAATATTTCACTCTACTTCCACTCTACTTCCACTCTGCTTCCACTCTACTCTATTCATGACAGTCTTCAGACCAACTTCACTCTGAATCTTAGGACAGTGATGATCAGTTGGCTACAGATTAAAACCAACTGCCCCATGGGTTTTTCTTTGAAAGGCTGGAACGTGACAGGAAAATCCATGTAATTCATCTCTTGGATTGTGATACAATAAATAGCTTTAAAAGACAGTGAGCAGGTTTAGGAAAGTGCAGCTGCCAAGTAAACTTTAGGATGAGTGAAAGTCAACCAGCAAACATTTGTCTGCATCACTTGGATTCAGCACATCTCAGTGTCTCTGCTGCAGGTGGCAGAGGTACCCATGGCCTGGACATAGGCAGGATGCAGGAATCACAGAGGGTTAGGGCTTGGAAAGGACCTCTGGAGATCATCTAGTCCAATCCCTCCTGTCAGAGCAGGTTGCACAGGATGGTGTCCAGGTGAGTTTGGAATATTTCCATAGAAGAAGACTCCAGCACCTCTCTGGGCAGCCTGGGCCAGTGCTCCACCACCCTCAAAGGAAAGAAGTTTCCTTGTTATGTTTAGATGGAACTTCCTATGTTCAAGTTTGTGCCTGTTACTTCTTTCCTGTCACTGGGCACCACAGGAAAAAAAGACATCCTCCTGACACCCACCCTGTAAGTATTGATAAGCATTGATAAGATCTCCTTTCAGTCTTCTGCAAAGCCAATTTTTCCTCATTTCCTCACCAAGTCAGGCATCCTGAAGCAGCAGGTGGGCAGAGGCACAGAAGCAGGGACACACACACACATAGCTTAGCACTGTGCTGGGACCTTTCCCACTGTGGGGCAGGAATCTCAAGCATGTTCAATAGGATGCCTCTAAGCCTCTGATAGCCTGTGTTATCTAAACACAGATGTTCTACTTGTCCAACACACAACAATTGGTGTGATATATGTGTTTTTTTGACACCCCAGGTGCAAGTCACTGGAGTGTGTTTCCAATCCTCCTTCTAATCTTTTCCCATACCACTGGAACATTTTGTCCTTCTACTTCAAGTGTGACTACAAGATAGATGAGGAGGGACTCTTTATGTGAGGGAGTGTAGTGATAGGATGAGGGGTAATGGTTTCAAACTGAAGGGAGCTTGGTTTGAATTAGATATTAGAAATTCTTTACTGTGAGGGTGGTGAGACACTGGAACAGGTTGCCCAGAAAGATTGTGGATGCCCCATCCCTGGAAGTGTTCAAGGCCAGGTTGGATGCAGCTTTGAGCAACCTGATCTAGTGCAAGGTGGGTTGGAACTAGATGATCTTGAAAGTCCCTTCCAACCAAAATTGTTCTGGGATTCTGTGAAACTTCCTGCATTTTCCACTGCCAGCAGTTGAACTGAAATGAGCAGTAACCCTGGATTCCTAAGCTCCTGCCATGGAAGTCTCTTCTTCCAGAGATACCACTTTTTGCACATCATTCTTCTCACTCCCCTTTGTTTTCTTGAACTTCAAAATGGACCAAATCCTAGATCATCAATGTCTCCAAGAACTGATGTGAAGGAAGACTCTTTACACTGTGATTGGGCATATTTGGAATTGTAAATGGGAGTCTTTCCCTATTAAATTAATGTTTCTGATATCTTCTTGAATTAAAACTGAGATTTGAATGTTGAGGTTAGACTCCTAGATCTATTGCCAAGCACTGAAAGTTATTGGGTTTCATATGCAGGTTTCAGTTCTCAGTTCTTAAAATAATGTAACTCCCTTCCCTCTCTAAAGTAAGTTGCCTGGAAAAATGATAACTGTGTAATGTTAAATAGCATTTTATTTTAGCAGGAGACGTATTTCAATGTGATTCAACACTCCCTTGGCCCTGTAGAAATCACCAGGTTTAAGTCACAGTATACCAGCTATTGACTGACAACCACTGAGACTGAACATGATTACCTTTATTAAAATGAGTGCTGTGCAGCTTTCTGGTAAGTTAACACACCAGTGTTAATGCATTATCTACATGATATATTAATGTATCTATTGGTTTTATATTCACATATCAAGCATTAATATCTGTGGACTGCTTTTTGATTTAGGAGAGTGCTCTTTTGTTGAGTGATGGGATAACAGACATGAAGATTTGGGTATTAAAGTGCATTAAGGGCTAGTGATAAGAGCATTTGGGTTACAATCACTGCTGTACCAAATATGGGTCAATGTAAAATATTTACTGTGGATGGAAGTTTATCAATTTATTTTGCCTCAAATGGACAGATATTATGACTGCTTCCCTTTTATGTATATGACTGACAATCTGAAGAAGAGGAGTCTCATGGGAGACCTTGTCTCTCTCCATAACTACCTGAAAGGAGGTTGGAGCAAGGTGGTGGTTGGGCTCTTCTCCTGGGTTCCCAGTGATAGAACAAGAGGAAATGGCCTCAGCTTGCACCAGGGGAGGTTTAGAGTGGATGTTAGGAAAAAATCTCTTCACTGAAAGANCAACTTGCACCAGGGGAGGTTTAGAGTGGATGTTAGGAAAAAATTTCTTCACTGAAAGAGTTGTTAGTCATTGGAAGAGGCTGCCCAGTGGAGTCACTGTTCCTGGAGNTGCCCAGGGAAGTGGTGGAGTCACTGTTCCTGGACGTGTTTGAGAAAAGGTATAGATGTGGCACTTAGTGATATGGTTTAGTGGCATGGGGGTGATAGGTTGACAGTTGGAGTTGATCTTAGAGATCTCTTCCAAACTTAATGATTCTGTGATTTTTGCATTTGAAATGGCACCTTCTTAAACAAACCAACCTACCCAAAACCTTAACAGTGCTAAATGATGACAGGAAAAGGTCTGTGGATGAGTGTGTTGTGAACTGAGCATCTGACTTATGTGTTACCTTTGTCTGTGTTAGTCCTGAGCTGAACACTGTAGTTGGGCTTTTGGCACATGATCCTGGGTTAGGGTCTGCAGAGGGGCTTTCTGCAGCCTGGATCTCAGTGCAGTGCTCTGGTTTCTGGGCACTCTGTCATGCTGGATCCTGGCTAGGGACCTACAACTGCACTCAAGTCACCTGAACTCCCATATTGGATAAATGGCAGGACTGAAAATATGTCATTTTAGGGGCCCCTGCCAGCTCTCTTTAAGGTCAGCAGGGTGAGATATCTACTTAAGCACAGTTGCAGACCCTGTGTGCTGGGATCTAGGCAGCACACACAGAGAGAGGAGTGCTTCATGGTCTCGAGCTGGAAGCTATCTTCTGCTCCCCAGAAGCCCTCTGAAGCCTAAGTGCTCAGCCAAGAGCAGCTCTTGAGGCAACCACATGCTGGCTTCCCCAGAGAGCCCCACAGAAGAAGCCTGACACACAGCAAGCACAAGAACAGCCCTACCATGGATCCTTGCTTCCATCAGCTCCTGAGTGCTGAGATCTGTACCTGCAGGAACTGGGTCACTACTGGGAAGAGGAGGGTGGAAAGCCAGGTGGCATCTCAGCTCACAAACAGTAAATGATCTCTGCTTGGTGAATTTAAATACTCTGGTTATTGTCTGCTTCATTAGGCATCAGAATCCCTTGGGCAGGGAGAGGGGAAATCATTAACAGCAATCCATCTGCCCTAGTGGCTGTCCTTTTTTTGTCTTGGTAGAATGATGCAATCTTAGTTCCTCTCCCAGCATGTAGGATGTTGTCTATTTTAAGAAGCACTTTGTTATTTTTCTTGTATTTAATGCCTCATGTATTTATTTTCCTCTCTCATTTCCACCCCAACCTGTTTAATAAATAAAATCTGTCCTGTGTGACATCACTGACATGTTTAGTTAAATTGAGGTTCTATTTCAGGGTAGAATTTGACAGACTGTGTAAAACATAAAATGTTCTGATCTTTTTTTTCCCCCACCTAAGAAATGCAGTTCTTTCCTCCTTATTCTGTAATCCAAACTGTTTCTCAAAGTGGTCTGAAAAACTTGGTAATTTGAAGAATTACAGAAGGAGCAGATAAAATAGCAATCAAGGAAGAGGAGTAGGTTCATCCACTGTTCAAAAGCTGTTACTTCTCTCCTATTCAGATGCTTCTTCCATGCAGGCTCACCTATCAAACCCATAATTAATTTTCCACTAGGTAGAAGACTGTGGGCATATTTCACTTATACCTTTTTACTTGCCTTTGAATTTTAGTTGTTATTTATTTACAGAAACACAAGAGTGGTGACTCAAGCTATTTTTTTTACCCTTTAATTACCCACACTTGGTATTTTGTCCTTATGAATTGTCTTTGGAGGCTTAAAACCTGCAATAATTAACTGGTTTGTACATCTGTTGGTGTGTGTGAGGTGCAGACACTAGAAAGCAGAGTGAAATCAGACTTTACAACTAACTCAGTAGCCTGTGCACTGTGCCCAGACCTCAAAAGAGCAGGGAAAGCTCCAAACACTCTTGACAGGAATGGAGACTATTCCTCATATCTTCTCTATGCTGTTGCAGACTCCAACTCAGTGACAGATTATTTTAGGGGGAAGTCAGACTCAGGGGCAGTAACCAATGCTGCTTAGTATGTTTTCTTCTCTGTTTGTTTGTGTGAACAATCTTTGGGACCAATGCCTCATTAACAGCTATGTTAACTAACTAATGTGAGGTGACTCTGCTGACCCAGCTCCCAACTTTTGCCACGGATGATCTGTGACTTGTTCCTCAATAGGAAATTACAGTGACATGTAAATATTTTGACAGCCTTTTGTATGAATCTCTTTAGGATTTCTCATGGAATAGCTATGGGAAATGGAGTTTCAAGGACAGCTTCCTGATGCAGCATACCACAGCATTGCCCTGTGTGAGGGACAGAGCTTCCTAGCCCAAGCAGCTGTAATGATTTACCTACACTGGACCTTTGCCTTAACCTTGTTCATTGAACAGTTTCATGTGAAACATTCCTTAGAAATAAAGGGTCAGCATTATTCTTCTAGAAAATTTCAACCCAGATGGCTAATGCTTGCTAAAGTTCTGATGCACAGCAGAAAGATCTGCTCTCAAAAAGAGAAGTGATAATAATCTTTCCTGGAGACTGTATTGGAATATGTCCTCAGACAGAAGCTGCTTTAGAAAGCCTTCTGCCTGTTTAGATCATAGAAACATATTCTTGTGCTGCAAAACTATCCCTTCTGTCTTAAAAACTAATGTGTGAGTGAAGTTTAGTTTAAAGGAATAAGCAACATGCTCAAAACCCAGGTCTGGTTACTTCTCACTAAATGAGGAAAGAAAAATAGCATCACAGTATCATTTTGATTTTTTTTTTTAATGACTGAGTGTAACAAAACTAAGAACAATGGAACAAGATAATTGTACACATACATTCAGTAACTTCACATGTGTTAGTCTGTAACTAAATTGTGTGACCTGACCTCAACAAAACTTCTGCCCTCACTCTTCTTGAAAGATTCATATACAGTGCAGCTCTGAGCCACTGCTCAAAGTCAGTAGAATTATTTTCTTTACCTTCAGTAGGAAATGCAATAGGCCAGACATTAAAATAAAAAGACTTTTCAGGCCTCTCTTTCAATTTCCTGTACCTCAGTGCTTGCTTTCATCGAGCAGAATCAATGAAACATGACTGCTTCTTTCAAAGGCTGTTACTTGATTCAGATGTAAGATTTAGATGATCAAAGATGTGCAACTCAAATTTAATCTAATCATTTAATTTGATAGTGTAAATACAAAACTGGCAATTAAGTGAATCAAAAAAACCCCAAAACTTTCTTAGAGGACAACCCTGATCATTCCTTACTATTTCAGAAGGGCTCCTTGGTAAATCGTGTTCAAAACTCACAGTAACACAGATTTGTGTTACTAGATTGATCCCATGAAGAAGAACAAATACTTATAATTCATTGTGTTGAAGACCTTGAGAGATTCTGCTGGATAAGTCTTGCAAGTGCTTCTTTACCTAGCAGGAAAACAAAACACATCAATTTTTAGTGTGACAATGAATTCTCAATTTCATATATTCACATTTTGCTATCAGTGGTTGTAACAAAAGGAAGAGCAGAGACCAGGGAGATTTCAGGCATTTTAGAATTAGGTCTGTTAAAGCAACTATGTGTATCCTGTACCAAACATGCATCACAGGAGTGCCTTAAAATCCCTCTCTGGCAGTCATTCAAACTGCATGAGCAATTAGCACTGGATAATCCACATAACCTTTACTGAGTTAAGCTTTCAACATGTATGTGCACTGGATTTATACAGACCTTATATCCTAGTTCTTTAGTCTTTTCTTCCAGCATGGCATATTTCTCTTTGTTTCTGTTCAGATGATCCTTATCTCCAGTTCCCTCTATGTGCTTCAGTTTCTGATGTGAAATCTCTAATTGTTTCTGATAATGATGGTGTTTTTCAACTTTTGCTTCAAAGTGTTTTAGCTCCTCCTAAGACAACAAATACACACAGCTTCACAGGATTTTCTCTCCAAGACTTCCTCTCTCTTTTCTTGCCAAGACATCCCTAATGCGATTTTACCATGTCAAGCACAGAGAGCTTTCTCAGTTCCCTGCTTCTTAAGAATATCTGGACATTATCATCACCACCTGGACACCAAATTTTGAAGGCAGGTGCTAGAAACATCCCACTGCTGGTGGCTGGGAGGTGCTAGGAGATGACAGCAGTGAATACCAAATAAAAGTTTATATATAAGCATAGTGGACTGGGGGGAAAAGGAGACAGACAATGTTTAAGGGAAGCCTCTTTTCAAAATCAGATCCTGGATTTGTTATTTTCTCTTTAGATCTAAATGTCTTCTGGGTTTGCAGTCTGCTATGAAGCTGGAATAGCACAAATTAATTAACAAACACATCCTCTGTGAAAAGGATATGAACAATACAAACTGTTATGCCACTTATAGCAGAAGTCCTAAGCATTACATCCTGAAAAACTCAAGCCAAATCCTACAGTGAAATCCTTCTGTTTGACAGAGCCCACTTCATTTTGGTCACTGGTGTGTTTCAGGATTCAGATGATAACAGAACCATGCACAAGACTAGTTACCTACATGTTTATATACCTGAAAGATTAAGAAAGAAGCATGACTTGTTTTTATGGTGTCTGAAAGGTAATACAGAAGAGGCTGCACTGATTAACACTGAGTGTTTCTTTATGTGGGAAAATATCTTTCCATGAGATATCAAATGGACTTGTACTCACCCGAAAAGATTCAAGTTCTTTTTCAGTGAAATTGGCTGATTTGGCCATGTCCCACAAATCAATCACTCTTGGTTCTTCAAATTCTAAACAAACACATACCACCAAGTGAGCATCTGGATACAAGGCTTTTATACTCAGCTTCTGTGAAAGATGAGCATGCTTTCTCACATACATACACACAGATACTAAGTGCTGTATTACTAATAGGTCTGTTTAGAGGGCAAAGGGAAAAATCCAAGTACTTAAAACTAAAGCACTGGTGTAGCAAGTATTTTTTAAAAACCCCAAGAAGTGAATAATGGCATTGGCTGCCCTGTATATTGTCTCAATTACCTGCCCCCCTGGGGCTGAAAGTGTAATATCCTTTCTCATCTGGGTAGGGATGACACAACTTGTCCCTATCCTTTCATTAGGCTTGTCCCTATCCTTTCACAGAATCACAGAACATTCATGGCTGGAAATGACCTCTCAGATCACCAAGTCCAACCACACACACAAAAAAAACCAACCCCAAAAAACAAACCACACAACGANCAGCACCCCCAGGTCCCTCTCTGCTGGGCAGCTTTCCAGCCACTCATCCCCAAGCCTGTTCCACACAGAACAGGCTGGCTGTATCTCTCCAGCCCATTGTGGGTACACCATGTACTGTGATACTGTGACTACATCTTACTAGTGGCCCAAAGAAGCATCAAAACTACCATATCATACCACTGGTTGTGTCATAGCCTTGGTGACTGACTTTACGCAAACGCTCAAAGCCCTGATTGATGCTCCTCAGCTTGTCTTTGAGTTCTCTGTGTTTTTTGTGCAGGATTTCCTCTTTCACCAGGTTCTCTTCAGATGGGTTGATAACATTTTTGTGGATATCTGTTGTGGAAGAAAAGTGTTATTGTTTGTGGGCCAAATCCTGATAGGTCAAAAGCTTCAGAAATCTCCCAAATCTGAGGGAAATGAAAGATGATAGCATGTGAGCTGAGTGTAAATAAAGCATCAACACCATACTTCAAGGAGCAGTAATTCCATTTGCAGGCCAATATTAAGATCAATGCCCCTCAGTGCTCTGGAGGGTGATACAACTGAAATGCCTTTTAACTCCTTCTGGCCACCAGCCAAGATTTTACTAAGGAAATGTTCTTATTTTCCTAGGTTAGCAATATCCCAATGAAATGGGATAGGGATGGTTGATGAGTCCTGTGCCCTCTTCCCCAGGCATTTCATGAACCAAACAGGACATATAATATTGAGTTCCAGCAGCTTCAAGCTTGGACTCTACAATGCAAATATCAAACTGCCTACAGACTTTAGAATACTTTGGCTCCAGCAATTTTACTTTTAACATATCTCAGGCTCTGTGCCTAAGATACTAAAATATATCCTCTTGGGCTCCCAGCTGGTGAGATAAAACATGCATGTTCTGCAGACTTTAGGACCACATTTTGCAGCAGTGGAGCTACACTTGCTCCCTAATTTCCAGTAAACTACTATGGCCATCACTGCTAATCTGCATCTTCCCTGACTGAAATGCAGGCAGAATCAGGAAACTGAACTGGCAACATTTTCATTAGCTGGCAAGATTTTGGGGCAGCTAATGCAGAACTAAACCCAGCAAGTATCTGGAAATGTCAACATCTGCAAGCAGTTCTGACAAAAACATCAGACTTCAGGAGATTCAAGGACACTTGGAAACAATGGAGGCAATGGGCAGAGAAAAGAGTTGTACTGATCTCAAAACATCAGAGAAATGTGCAGGCACCTTCTGTTCTGCTCACAGTCTCCAGCAGGATGTTGTATTCATGAATCTTTTCTTTGTGATGCTTAAATTCTCGCCAAAGCTTATCCAGCTCCTCATCAGAGAACTTCCCAGAGGTCTTGGCCTGAAAGAAACATGAGCACATTAAAAGCACCTGGCCAGGAAAGCCTAAGCACACTCAACTGCCCAAACTTCTTCCCACCACATTAAGAAAATGAAGTCCAGCTCTTCCTTGAGATCTTTTGTTTTAAGTCCCTTTGTCAGGATTTAGACACTGACAGATAAGGTGGCTTTAATCATGTCAAAAGGAAGGTTGCTTCAGACTTCTAAAGCCATAGGTCTCTATGTAAGGTCACACACTGTAATAGTCACACAAAGGGAAATCAGGAGTTCAGAGGAAATTTCTCTGTTTGTCCTCAGTGGACCCACGGTCTTATCCTCCATGCAGACTGATGTGGGTGTTTGCTTTGGCAAAGAGAACTTGCCACATTTCCTGATCAGGGCACAAACAGGACAGCAGCTTCACCAGTACTGAAAAGCAGAGCAGTAAAGCTACTCATTTCCAAGTTTGGGGGCTATAAGAAAACACAGACAATAGTTCAACAAGGAAACAATGATTTCCTAGCACTCCAGTTCCTGGAAACCTTACTCACCTTGCTCCATAATTTTTCCAGTCTTGGATCATCTAGTGTATCACTTTCTGTACCATCTTTAATGTAGTTGGTATCAACTAGTTGAGAGTCCTTCTTACCATTCATTCCATACTTAGTCATAATGACTGCAAGAGAATAGAAGATACAGAAACACTAGAACCAACTACAGATGTATGGAAAATGAGAGATAGGCTACATCCTTGCCTTGCAGAGCTGGATTTTGCAGCTTACAGTGGAAAAGCTAACAGTTTAAGACACAGAGGTCCCAGGTTTCAAGGCCTCTTCTGAAAACATCAGGAGGAAGGCAACAGAATCATGAAATGGTCTGGGTTGGAAAGAACTTCTGGAGGCCATCTAGTCCAACCCCCCTGCACTGGGCAGGGACATCCCCAACTAGATCAGGTTGCTCAGAGCCCTGGCAAGCCTCACCTGCAATGCCTCCAGGGATGGGGCCCCAACCACCTCCCTGGGCAACCTGTTCCAGTGTTCCACCACCCTCATGGTGAGGAACTTCTTCCTAATATCTGCTAGCCTCCTACAGCTCCCTACTGACCTCCCAAACTCATGTATGCTCAGTGCCTGGAAAGAGAATCTGTTATTTAAAAGTACAAACACAGGTGTCTGACCATGCATGTGCCTGACAGAGAAGCTGAAACTCCTTCTGAAAAGACAATACTTTACCATTTAAGTTGCGTCTGAGTTTGGCTTCTTTCTCTCCATCTTCATCTAGCCCTTCAGCCTTCAGTTTTTTCCAGCTTAGCTCATCCTTTTCTTGTATTTTTAGATCACTGTGCAACTCTGCCAGTTTCACAGCAGAAAGCTGAAGCTAAAGGAACAGAGAAAGGTTTGTGTTCAGTTATGTGGAGTCACCTCTTGCTGCAATGTTACCTCAGAAGCCAATATAGATGTGTAGCCAGTACAGCACAACGTTTTTCTCTTTTAATGCTAGGTACCCATCTGAATTTAAGGGCCTTAAGGTATGAGCCACTGCATACAGAAAATCTCTTGCTTATGAACATGGCTATGCCCCCAGTGTACCAGTGTTAAACAGAGAGTGATTATATAGCCTTCTCTCTCAGCTCTTCAGTTACTTGAACCGCAAAATTACATTAGGGTTAAAAATGGATGTCTTTCTTTGGTGTTCCTTCGAGTAATATATAATGGGACTACCTTTCAAAAATGATTCTACCTTAAAAAACATCCAGTACCAATAACAAAGAATGTAAAAATATAAATGGATTAAATCAGTTCAGTTTCACTAATTCACAAAAGGCAGTAATGCCCAAATTACTCAAACAACATGCCATTGCCACCATACCTATCTTTCTGTGGATCACCTCCTAACTACAGAGTTTTAGTGAGCTAGTAAACTTTATTTGTCAGTATTTGCAGACTACCAGGACAGTGAGGATGGCCTTGTAGGTCAAAAAGCCACTTCATCAGCAATTTTTACTACTATCATCAACGCAAAATTGTCTAAGATCACTTCTTAACATGGTTTATGTGCATTAAAAACATACAAAACCTAGAGGTATTCCTGTCCCACAACAGAACAAAGAATTAAGATATTGTGACTAAAGCTATGAAAAAAAATAGTTAAATGAATGATAGGTCAGCTTGACATTTTGTGGAATACAGAGAAAAAAGGAATAGAGACAATGACTAATATGCAGTTGGGTAAGTGACACTGCTGTAAGTTGAGCAACTTTTGAACTTCCAGATTTTAGAGACTTATTCAGTTTAGAACAAAGATGTAACAAATCATATTAAAGCTTCAGAAATTCTTTTGTGTGTGTAACATGCATGCATGTTAATAACAAGATGGTGAGGTAAGGAAAAGGCCAGAGAAGAGAGAAGATCAAAAACCATGAGTAGTGTGACTTCCAATAGAGTTCTGCCTGAGCTGTCTGAGTTCTTTACTCTGGCAGAGTTAACTTTATTTTGCATTTTAGGATCTTACCATCAGTGATGTAAAGCATCTCAAATTTTAATTCCAGAAGACCTAGTTATGAACATGAAAAAAGACTGTAACTGGAAAAAATAGAAGGGAAACTGACAATACTACCATTCTGGTTTATTTCTTCTTCAGCTGTCAAGTTCACAGCTGGAGTTTCATTTTCACACACTGCCCTATCTCCCATCCTTGTCCCATTGAGAGAAAGAGTATTTTTGATACCTTCCTTGGCTCATTGGGAGGCAGATTTACAGCTGGGGTTCTAATTTTTAACTAATATAGCTGGATAGGAAACTTAACAGGTAGCACTGTTACTCTTTAATTGTTTGGGCATTAAGATATATCTCAGTTTTGGCACTGGCATACAAAAATGCATAATGTGTGAATGTCCTGCCTCTAATTCAATAGCTCAGGCTGGGGAATGTCTATCCAGGATACAGGAAATACAGAATTAATATTAACTACAGTCCTTTAAATGAAAGAGCTGAAACTTTACCAGTTATGACCCTAACTTTCAGGCTCCACAATATTCAGGAGATGAGTATGGGTATGCAACATGCTCCTCCTCTCCTGTTGTGAGCTGTTCTGCTTAGCTGTAATTAAATATTTCCACTGTAATTTAATGTTTTTACTGTGTTGTCACTTAATTATTTATTTAGTTGAGAGCAAGAAAAACTCAAGTATCACTGTCAAAATTAAGGCTCTTATCTAGGAATGGTGATACCCATTTGCTGGTCCTCCTGCATGTGACTACATCACTTGGTATCAATGGAGGTGACATAACCACTAAGGTGGAGGATTTCTTACTCTCCTGTGCAGTGAGCTCCTGTCTTGTGCAAGGTAGGAACTAACTCTTAAGACAGAGGAGAGCATCGTGCACCTCAATGAGAGGGCTAAAGCATTCAACCAGCAGAAGCCAGTCTCTGATCCAACATGGGAACCACTTCCCAGGGGACCAGAGGGACTTCACTCTCTCTTCCACCTCCTGAGCATGTGGTTTAACTGCTGGATTTAACCATGGGAAGATCAGTGCTTCCCGTAACAGAGATACATGTGGCAGGAGAGGAGAAGGAAATACCTCCTGAGAGGAGACCTTACGCAGCACCTCTGTTCCCTGCCTCTTGGGACAGTCCCAGGGAGTGGGGCTGTGTGCGTCCTGCTCTGAGCTGCCCGTCAGGGGCAGACAAGCCTGAAACCCAAAGAAAAGCCATCGCAGCCCAAAGGCCTAACACCAAACCGGGGCCTGCCGAGGCGACGCCGGACCGCACAGCCTCGGTTTCTCCTCACAAACACGTTCCCCGCTCCAACCCGCCTCTGCGCCCCATCTCTTGACAGGGCGTGAGTGCCCGACGCGACCAAACCCGATCCTGAGCCCCGCTCAGAGCTCCGCCACAGTACCCCGTCAGAGAGCAGCCATCCCCCCCCGCTCCTCCCGCGTCGCCTCACTCACCCGCTGCGCCTTCTCCCAGACCTGGTTCAGCCTCACTACGCGGAACTCCGCGCTCTCCCGCCGCTTGGTGCCGGCAGCCGCCAAGCCCTCGTTGGCCTCCCGGGAATACTTGCTGGCCTGGACGCCAGCGGCAAGGAATAAGGCAGCACTCAAAGCCGCCAGAGCCCACGGCGCAGCCATGTCGCGCTGCATCGGGAACTACAAGTCCCGAAGTGCCGCGCGGCTTCCCGTCCTCAGGGTCCCTGCCTATCCCTTCCTTGGCGGGGGGAAAGTGAGGTTTGTATAGGAAAATACGCTGAAAATCCATTTTAGGTCAAAAATCTAGTCCCTGGTTTGGCATCTGTGTAGCGTGAGAAGAACTAGGTTTGGGCTGTTTCTCCTCAAGCGACTTCGTGTCATTCTGCTGAGTGTTTTGCTTCACAAAACATGGAAACGTGCTCAATGTTGCAGGTTTTTTTTTCTCTCAGCTTGTAGTCACTGAATGCTCTTCTGCGCGCACCTATGTGTCCCTCAGCGAGGTGTTTTTAGCAGCTGTGCAAGGAAAAAGGGTTTAAACTGGGGGTTTAAAAGCCACATCTTTGACTGAACAAAGTTCTCAGATGTGAGCACAATGTTCGAGAGTGTCCAGGGGGAAAAAAAGGCAGCTCAGGAAGGGTAAGAATGAAGACCACTTCTTCAGTACTCTAGTTGACGGGAGGAAGGACTCTGTCCTCCCTTGGAGGTGATAGTGGAGGGTACATCAGCCCAGGACAGAACATAGGGTTTGATGGTTTGGAGAGAAGGAGGATTGTGAGACCTATGAGTAGATTGGGTTGTCATCAAGGAATGAACTATAGGAATTGCCCTGAGGTTGGTACTGTGTGCTGAGAGTGCAGCTCTTGGGCAGGAGTGTCCCATCCTGTGTGGTGCCAACCTTCCTTTACAGCGTTACTTCATCAAGCAGGCAGCCAAAATGTATGGTAGACAACAAGACATCTTTGGAGGGGATTAATTCAAACTGTATTAAGAAGAAAAACCATCAAGCATTGAAAATGTCCAATATTTAATCCAGGGTTGGTATATATACTCCTTAGTTTAAAGAAAAAACCCCAACCTGCTAAAATCGAATGCTGCTATGAAAGAAGTGCAGAGCACACTCCTTGTGGGTGTTTCTGAGGGGAAGGCAGTGAAGAAAGCTGTTCCTTGTCATCCTGATGACTCCTCTTCACACTGCAAAGCTTATGGAGTGTGGGGTCTTCAGCATAAGTGAGTATTTCTGGGCTGAGTTTATTCAACAAGGTAGTGGTGGGACTACTTTCCTGAGCTTTGATAGTGGTGGAGGCAAAAGTTCACTTCATAAATTCACCTCAGATCTCATGTCTGACCTTGAGCAAATTAAAGTGTAGCTCTGTAGTACTATCAACATCAAGCCTTCATGCATTATAAATCAATCCTATGAAAACAAATGGATTGTCTAAACTATAATGAGATTTCTGAAACCAATACCCAGGGGAGGATTTTTATTGTACTCTTATATTTACCATGTAAGCAATATAAATATCTTTCCTCTTCCACATTGTCCTAAGTCAGTGTGGAGATTCTCAGTCGTATGCACCTAAAGGCTGTTGCTATAAGACTAAATTTCAGAAGTGGCCAAAGTATTGCAGTATACATTGCACTGAAGAACAATTGATGTGAGCATTGAGGTATACATTGAAGTATAGCAAAATGTTGATAGGAAAAGCAGCCCAGCAGCTTCACTCAGACCTTGCAGTGCTCCAGCCTTTCCCCTATTCCATTCCTGGCATTAGCCCCACATTAGCCTGGCACAGTGCTGAGGGTGACAGTGCCACTGTCACCAAGCAGTGTGCTGCCTATGCTGGTAGGCTGACTGCAACCCAAGATTGCTAGGCAGTTGTGCCAGCATGACTGGTTCTATATCCATAAGAACTTCTTTGTGAGCCCTAGGGCTTGACACCTCCTGTTGCACCGCACTAGCAACAGCCCCCAGCATACACCCTGTTTGCTCCTCTTGCAGTACCACATCAGCAGGCTGAGCCAGAGAGGGGCTCATTGGGTGAGGTAAAGGCTGTGACACCTTTAGCACTGGGGTCTCAACTCTGTCACCCCAAGAGGCTGTACAGAACTGGCTGGCTGAATGGGGCCATTGGTTTAGTTGAAGACCATTTTGCCTCTCCAGTGTTTGAAGCAAACACCTCACTGGGCTGATGGTGGATGCCCAGCAGGTCTGTGGGCTGGCCTGGGGAGGTTTGTGACTCAGCTCCACACATGCTGTGCAGAGAGGGCCATGAGAAATGGGCAACTCTTTGACAAGATACTGGCATCATTCCACAGGGACAGGGCTCCAGCAGGGATTTCAGAGACACCCAAAGGGTTTGATAATCCAAACACTTTATTTAAGCTCAAAAGTCCTGACTCCTCATTAACAGGCATGTCAATAGCTTTTAAATTGTTTTTGCATTTTGGCTTTCCTAGCAAACAAGATTTAGTTTAACAAATGTATGACAAATAAAATGAATTTTCCTGCTGAAGAAGGTTGTTCTGTCTTGCATCTGGTGGTGGGAACTGAGCCCACTGCTGTGGGATGGCAGCAGGGAAGGGTCAGTTCTGCAGGTTCTGGAAGTGCTCCATATACTCCTGCACCCAGGGCTCCTGGGGCTTCACGCAAAACTGCCTCCCCTTCCTGGTGACCAGGCTGCCGGAAGAAAAAGAGCCTTGGGGTGCTTGGTCAGGGCAACAGGGTGCCTGTATTGGCTCCCACTGGCAGCACCCCAGGTGTCCCTGGCTGTGTCCCCTTCTCCCTCTGGGCCAGCCTCAGACACACTTTGGGTGCTGCCCTGGCTGTTGCATGCTGAACCCCTGCATTGTTGGATACTTACATCACTGCTGGCTGGGAGCACATCCTGGAGGTTTCGTAGGCAGCAGTGATGAAGCTGAGTGGGATGCGGCGTTCCGTGTAGCTGAAGCAACAGGCGGTCATTTCTGTGGGGTCAAAGAGACAGCCCCAGTAAGACTCCACATTGTGGGAGAGGCTCTGCCTGGGCTCCCAGGGGATTTCCCATCACCTTTGCAGTATCCCTGAGGGACACCACCTGGCAGCCTCCATCCCTGAGGCTGTCCCCCAGCGCTAGTGATGACCACCCACTCCTAGCCATCCCCATGGACACTAGGATTCCATCAAAAGGGACAGGGCTTTTCTGGGGTTGGGGGGAGGGAGGGCATGGACAGCAAAGCTAGCTTCTAGAGGATAAAGCAATACCAGAGTGTCCAAGTGGGGACCCAGCTGAGGAGCAGATGGCCATGAGGAGCAGAGCAGCCAACACAGCTGTGAAGACCTTCATGGTGCTGCAGGACCCGAGGGAATCACAAATGGAGCTAGAACTCAGGTGGCTGCAGGGCTCTTCTCTGCAGGATGCTCAGTCCCTGCAGCCACTACTCTCCTTTTATCCTCTGGCCTTTGTATGTGCAGGGTTCCAAGGGAAAAAAAAAAGTTGATTATACCAGGGAAATGATGTCGTGATCACTCAGTTTTGCTGAGCTGGAGTAAACAAGGAAACCACAAAAAGGGAAGTGTCAGCCATGGGACTGCCACTTCCAGATTAAAAAAAAAAATCTAGTGAGAAACAGCTGAGGGAAGTGGACTACTTTATCCTGGAGAATAGGAGGCTGAGGGCAGACCTTCTTGCTCTGTACAATTTCCTAAGAGAAGGTTATAGTGAGGTGGGGCTTGGTCTCTTGTCCCAAGTAGTAGGATGAGAGAAAAAGGCCTTGAGTTGCACTGTTTAGGGCAGGCTTACATTGGATACTAGGAAAAAGTTCTTCACTGAAAGGGTTAATCAAGCACTGGAACAAGCTGTGCAGGGAAGAATTTCAGTCACCATCCCTGGAGGTATTTATATATATAGGTATTTATATATTTATATATAAGACATATATAAGACACGATGTTTAGCGACATGGTTTAGTGGTTGACTTGGTAGTGTTAGGTTTACAGTTGGTCTCCATGATCTTATGGGTCTGTTCCAACCCTAATGATTCTATGATTCTATTGTATGACTTTCATGATGCTGTGGGGGCTGAGGGAGCTATGAGTGGGGCTGGAGCTGGGGTGGCTTCAGGGCTCTCCTCTGCATGATGCTTGGCCCCTGCTCTCACGGCCCTCCTTTGGTTCCTCCAGAGTTTCTAGGGAAAGAAATGAGTTCATCATAGCAGGGAAATTGTGTCAGGATCACCCAGTTGTGCTTAGCTGGAGAAAACAGGAAACCACAGAAGGGGAAGCACTGGGCATGGCCCTGTGACTTTCAGATTCCTTTTAGTGCCCAGCATGGACTGACCAGAGCCCAAACCCCTGGGACATGAACTCTACTGATGCTGCAAGAGCCAAGAGCCAGTGTGGGGCATGAAGCTCCATAGCCATGGCCCGGGGGTAAATCAAAACAAATACAGAAAAAGGAATAAAAAGGAGGAAGTAGCAAGTTTTGCAGCTTTCTCTCTGAATATGAAGTGGTGGGGTCTCTTGGAAATTACCCTCTGGTGTTGCAAGTGCTGCCCCTTTTCAGTCATGCTACAGTCTCCTTGAGGTTTCATCTGCAAGGCTGCAATGAGCTGACCTCAATGGGCACCAGCAGAATCCTCTCCTCCTTCCAGCTCCTACTTTTAATTCCCTTAATGCCTTGACAATGGTGTATTTTCCTTCCTTGGGCTAACCCAGTAGATAGCCTAACCTTGATGAAGCTATCCTACTTCATCAGCAGTGTCAATCTGCTTGNGTGGAGAGTGATAGGACAAGGGGAAATGGATGGAAATGGCACCAGGGGAGGTTCAGGCTAGACATTAGGAGGAATTTCTTTGCTGCAAGAGTTGTGAGCCATTGGAACAGGCTGCCCAGAGAGGTGGTGGAGTCACCATCCCTGGAGATGTTTAAGAGACAGGTACATGTTGCACTGGGGAGCATCATTTAGCAGGTTGCTAGGGCTAGGGCAAAGGCTGGACTTGATGATCTTCAAGGTCTCTTCCAGCTTTAACTGTTCTATGATTCTACTTGGGAAGAATTGAGTAAGCAGTAATTGCAACAACTTGACTGTCAAGAGGCTGCAGACCACAAAGCAAAATCCTTAGACTGAGATGTGCAAATTTGCTGTTCACCCTGGGAATTGGGAGAGTGGCAAGCCAGGGTGTAGCCACTGCTCCAACCCTGCAGGAGGGGAACAGAGTCCTAGTAAAAAAAGTCTGTTTACACTTGTCTTTTGGCTCTAAGTTCAATACATTTAGCACATTTTTATGTAAAGGAGGCAAATACTTTTGATACTACATTATCTGTGGTTTATTTGTTTGTAGGTTGTTTTTGAAGTCATGCTCCCTTTTAGTTAAGATAGAAGCTGCCCTTTGACCTTTTATCTTCATTGAGATAATATAATGAATAGATCCTTTATGCTTATCTAAATTGGCCAAGTGTGTCCAAGCTATAAAAGCCACAATAATTTGCCTTGGCTTCAATATGTATGTAAGTTAGAGTCCTGTTCAGAAAGTTACACTACAAAACTCAGTGAATGCTTTGAGAATGACAAGCTACTATGAATCCTACATTTCTTGATTAAGATTAGTTATATCTATGCTATAACTCTGTTCTTTCTCATTTAGAAGAAGATTAATCTAGATCCCAACACTATTTAATGATTTAGTAAATTAACCAAATCATAGCAGATATCTTGGACAGGTATTCCATCAAATACTAGCTTTTCCTTCTCTATCCATTTGGAAAAGAAGCAGTAGTGTAATGCCTTTGTAAAGAATGTAGCAGAAAACAAGAAAAATAAGCTCAGGTACTATCTAATTCACAAGTTCCTCCACTTGCAGATTTGTGTACAGCTCTGCTGTCATCTAAGAAATCTAGCATTTTCTACTCTTTGGATTTTGGGGTGTAATTTTTTAGCAGTTAGCCTTGTATCTGTAACAACCTCACATATTTGTGATTACTAAATATTATAAAGAATAAAGATAGAGGAATATCTAAAGGAGTCTCCAAATAGTCATATTTATGAAGTCATATATATGAAGCCTATAGCTTCATCTGAGATACCACAGTACCTTTGCATACCAAGGGCAATCTGATACATTGCCTGTTTCTGACAGTGGGTAAATGATACTGTTTTGTTTGGAACTGCTCTAGATTTCATTGTCCTGGCTTTTTCTCTTGTTTTCTTTTGTTTTGTTTTGTTCAGTAATATAGTTCAGCCAAAGTTGACCTAAGATAACTGGAGATCACACACAGAATCACAGAATGTTAGGGGACGGAAGGGAACTTTGGAGATCATCTAGGCCAACCCCACTGCCAGAGCAGTTGAACCTAGAGCAGCTTGCACAGGATGTGTCCAGTCATGTTTCTAATATCTCCAGAGATGAGCCCCACTGACCCCTCTCCCACCTTATCTCCATCCTCTGTCCTCACCTCCCCTTTCCCACCCCATTTCCTCGCTCTTTTCCCCCAAATCACAAAGCACCTGGGCTCAGTTGCAGACCCCTCCCC
>VWZO01015755.1:237464-306640 GCA_013396975.1 Bucco capensis | reverse complement strand
ATATATATATTTAATATTAAATATATGGGTAATTTTTTAATCAGAATTTGGGCTGTAAATTATTAGTATAAGACAAACAATCAATGTGAAATAAACAAAGCTTGTCTTGCCTGACAGAGAAATGCAACTGTTCTCTGAGATGAAGCCCATCAGTACAACTCATGGTTGGGTCTAGTTCAATTAAAAAATGCAAGAGCAGTTTAGTGAAGCAGGATATGAAATAACAAAGAGGATTCTGAAGTAAACATATGGTATTCAAGGACATGGCACTTGGTATAAGTGCTATATTTTTCTCTCACAAAACTATTACAAATAATTAATTGTAACTCTGTTCCTCCTGAATGATCCTTTTTGGAATTCAGCAAAGCAGTGCAGAGGCAAACCTGACAGAAGTGCTCCTTCACGTCAGTTTTATGTCAGAGGAAAAATGTGCTTTATTTTTGCCAGGAATTTAGTTAAGGACTCCTTAAAGATATTATTGCAGTTTAACTTGATCCCTGTTCCTCCCATAAAAATGGAGTGCAGCAATCCACTTTACCAAATCAAACTTTACCAAGCAATACTTAGACCTTGCAAAGTTTATTTGAACTTCTGGCACCCTTTTCCTGGATGCACAGAGAAGAGTTGTGTGTTGCAGTTCTGTATTATTGAGATATGGCTCAGTTTCTTCTATCTGCTGAGGCACACAGTTTCATTTGTTATCAGAACTCTTGAAGAGAAGCTGCTATATTTTTTTCAAGTTATGGGGAACTGAATTTTTGATTTGGTGTTTTAGAGCATTACAAGCTCTGGCATGAACACTCAAGAGTATAAAAGGAGTAGTTTTTATTCTCATTGCTGTTCCTGAAACTTCAGCTGGTTAGACAGAAGAAGAGTCTTGGGAGCTGTAGAAAACTGAGCCAACTAAACAGATGGGATCTTCTAGTCCAGCTGAAAAATACTCTTCCCATGGAAAATTCAAAGAGGATTTCAGAGCTAGGGAAAAAAAACCAAAAACCCCTGTATCACCTGCTATGTCTGAGATCTTAGTCCTTCCCCGTGGATGTCACAGAGAAATTACTTAGGGAGGGGAAGACCACAGTGGAGTTAGGACTTCACCAGCCAAATAATGATTTTGTAATCCTTACTGGCTATGAGCAATTCAAATGTAAGAAGTCCAAGTAGTAGTAGCTGAATGTCTGCTCAAGAGGAATCAACCTAAAAGGACAGCAATTGTGGAGGGAGATGAGGTAGCACCAATGTCAAGAATGAGAGCAGTTATTGTTTTGTTAACTTGCAGTGTTATGAAAAATAACTTAGGTGCCAGAAGAAGACCTGTTCCTTGCTTGAAATACACAGTCTCCAACTGGAGATATGCTGTGAAGAAGGAGTGCAGGTAGTGTTACACCACACAGCAGCAAGTGCTGAGCTTACAAATATAGGAGAAATCACAGAATCATTAAGGTTGGAAGAGATCTCTAAGATCATCAACTGTCAACCTATCACCACCATGCTATGAAACAATGTCTCTAAGTACCACATCTATATGTTTTTTTGAACATTAAATGGTGAACCTGATGATGAAAAAGCAAGAAGAGAGTCAAACAAACTTGCACTACCTGGTGACATCCTGCTTTTGTATGTACCCACTTGTTGGTTTCTTGTTTCTGCAAGTTGGACTACCAACAAAAAAGAAATCAATGTCCTTGTCAAGAAAATGGTTTTCTGGGGAAAAGGGATTAAATGAAAAGAATGGTTCTGTGTAGTGCTAAATGTAGCATAACTAATATAGAGCACTACAGATGACAAATCTAGCAGCCAAAAATATAAATACATGGAAAGCTAAGTGTGAGCCATTTAATCCTTTCTACTTGTTGGGTGTTTTTTTTTTCCTAGATAGCATCCAAAATAAAATCTGATCAGGAAAGATGGAAAAATAAAGTGAACCCTCAAAACTCTGCTGTGCTTCAGAGTAAGTAGCAAGATCCAAATGTGGCTGTTGACTGCCACAGGGCTTGGATGAAGTTGCATAAAAGGAAATAGAGGAGTCTTCTGGGCTCCAAGAAGAAATCTGAATGTCTGTGTCCCTTCACCTGTGCTAAAGGACATGATGCTGAAAGATGTGGCTATTGAACATCCTGGCTGTAACACAGCAATGAAGCTTGAGCTGGAAAATGCTGTTGTTTGTACAGGGGAAAGCCTTCCTATGAACTATACCCTAAAGGTGACATAAATCAGTCCTGGAAAATAAGCCACATGTTTTAAAATTAGAGCTAATGATAAGATCTAACTCTTCTTCTTTTGCTGTAGCAGGGATACTGATCACATAGGATTATTTCTGTCACATGCCTCAGAAAATTCAATCACCATAATTATTTTCAATAGTCTTTAAATTTGTTGAGTGTCTGTAAGAAAAAGACCATGTGTGAGAAGGAAAAGGTAAGTCATGCTTGCACTGCAAGAAAGAGATGCTTACTCTTATTTTACCAGCCTTGACAGCAGGACAGAATAGCTGAGTCATATTAACTGACTATTGGCAGGTAAAATAGAACAGGTCAAGCACATCTCAGAATATGTCAAGTACAATTAGTCTGCACAGAAACTGTAACTTGATTTTTAATGGCACTTTAACATAATGGTGAAGGATTTAGACTGCTTTAAGCTGCATTCATCCTCTGATTTATATACCAAAAAATCTTTTATTGCAAGTTTTCTTTCAGGTGTGTGGCTAGTATTTAAGAAGTTTTTATTATCTACAAGTTTTTTACCTGTGAAAAAGTTGTGTTTGTGTTGGTTAAGATATACTGTTTGGCTAAGTTATGGGGATTTCCAACAGTACTTTATATATTCAAGGGTGGCATGATCTCTTCTGCTTTACACATCAGTTCTGTGGCACAGGGGAACTTGGTTTTGCTATGGGGAGCTTTGTGTTAGTCCCTGAGCTGCATTGCAGTCTCTTACTGCTATGTGTGTCTGCAGACACTTACATTATGTCTAAGTCACTAAGGACAAGATCCAAAAGACATTTAAGTCAGGGAGAATCTGCTTGCTTAGATGGTTTTGGGGTAAGGTCTGGAATGCCCTATGCCTGCTCACAGTGAAAAGATAGAGGGTTTATATCTTACTGTGAAAGTGCTCAGTATATGGCTCTGCTTTTGGATTACTAAAAATGCAGTAAATCTAAGGCAGAAGAGGACTGATTAACTGATGGTGCACAGAAAGAAATGCTGTCACTATTAAACATGACCCCTGAAGATGAATGCATATAATCATAATTTCTGCTGTGAGTAACAGCCTCAGGAGAAAAGGTAAGGAACCAGAGGGACTGAAATCATCTCTATTCAGCTGCTACTCCATAACATGCCAAGCCCAGCTTTGGATCTAGGTTTTTGAAGGGGTTTAGAGGAGAGTCTCCCAGTTTTGAGTTCCTTTCAGAAAGATTTCCTAGTGTATCTGAGGTTGTGGCCAAGAAACAAATAAATCAATAAAGGTGAACCCTCCTAAGATTAATTCCTCAGAACAGTCTCTGGCCACAGGAGGGCAATACTGTTCTATAATAAATTGGACATGATTTATTCACTGAAAGCCTGCTTTGCAAACAGGGACCTGAGGGAGAAATGGGATTGATCATATTTAACACTCATCAAAGGCCTATTGATCAGAAAGTGGATTTACACCTTTAGCTATGTTTGCAGGTATTGACCAGCTAGTCCTCTCAGCACTGCTGTGAATATCATCCTCCTCTTTAGAAGAGCAATTGAAGCATAGAAACAGAGAGCTGTGATGAGATTTAAGGAACTACTGCTTCTCCATCCTTGGTTTAGACTGATACTGGTTTATTCCTTCCTTCCTTCCACACTCTGAACTGAAGGCCAGAACTGGGAGATGGCAAAAGCAATACAATAATGACACTGTGAATCCTTCATGGTGCTGGTAGAGGGTTCTTTTTCCCATGTCCTGCAGCTGTTTCAAACTGAATTAAGGAGAATTTTAACTGAAAATGGTGAGAATCTGAGAGTATGTGACTCTCAATACTGGTAGGAATATTTAGCTGTGAAGGAAAGATCTTATTTTTATTTCTTCCTTAAGAAAGTTTGTGTGTTTTCCCTAGTGGCCAAGGGCATGGTCATCTTTATTACATCTCAGTCATAGGAACAGGACTTTTAAGTTACTAGGTTATTAATGTATGCCTTTGCTCTTAGCTGGTCAGATAAACCTTTCCTGGAAAGCCCTCTATGTTTTATAGTTAGAAGATTCTCTAGAGAGATAAATATGGGTTTAAAATCTCCAGAAGAGGTGAGATAGAATATACCACTTTGGGTCTTTGGAATGAAAATGGAAATTTCCTTGTGTTGTCTATGAAGATTAATCTGCTAGAAGTGCTTTCAGAGGAGTGGATTTAATCCTTAAAGGGAGGGGAATACTTGGTTTGCACAGACTGAGAGTTTAGTGTGAGAATGGTGTTAGGCACAGTTGGAAATGTGAGTAGGTTTTGAGTACTTAATACATCACTTAACATACTTCAAGTAATTAAAAATTAATGTGTAAGTAATTTATGGATTCTGAGTATCTCCTGAGTGTGAAGAGAGCTGGACTCCTAAAATTAAGCAAAAAATACAGGAAGCTTTATAAGGGCTAACTTTCTCATCTGTGTTACTAGTATTGTCTTCAAGAAAAGTTGGAAGTTCAAAAGGCATATTTTATGAAGGCTAGATTGCTAATCTTTTAGGTCACCTGGAAATGAAAATGTTTCAGGGAACAAATGCTTCTGAGCTGCTGCCCTTTTTAGCTTCAATTTCCAGCTAAAGGCTCAAAGAGTTCTCCTTCTGAAAGACAATTCTTCTGAGTGGTGTTTTTTTTGCTCAGTAGGTTGCACACTACTAATGGGCCTCAAAAAGCTTGAGATGGGCCTGCAGATGCTGAGACCCTTGTCTTTAGTTTGCCTTTAGCCATGGCTATACTTGCACTTGAATATATTAAAGGGAAGAAAGAGCATTCATGCTAGGTACATCTTATGTGTCAATTTATTTTGTGCTTTACTTTCCAAACTGGTTTAAGCTTCATATTCCAGAACATTGTCTTTTGTTTTGCAAGAATAAGTTTTATTACTTGTATTTTTAAACTTATCTGAAGGGAGCTGAAACAAATCTGACAGTTTGGAGATGCTTGCTCTGGCAAGGAGGTAAGGAAAGGAAAATGGCAAGTCCTTGCTTATAACCAAGCTGACAATTATCACTACTAGAGACATTTTGGGAGTTGATATCCTCTAGTGCTTAGAAAAGCAAAGAAATTTTTTTTGTTGAGTGACAACCAATGTCTCTTTGGCAAAAGGTGTGCAGTGAAGACACAAATCATAATGTGATAAAGTTTTCCCAGCTGAGTAAGGTAAGACTCCTTTTATTTAATTTTACACATTACTTAGTGTATACAAATTAAGTATGCATAGTGAAGAGAAAACAAGTGGAGCCAGTCACCAAAGTCTGTTGTGCCTTTTTGTATGTATTTAGGTAAATCTCTCTCACTTTAGTCTAAAGTCAGACTGAATTAAGTTCTGNTTTTAATGTCATGGATGTTTTTGAGCAGGCACACAGGATCACTTTGGAGGAGAAAAGACAGTGCAGAAAGAATTGTGTCTTGCAGGTTCTACCTCCTGAGGAGTCCTTGTGCTGTGCCTTTTGCAACCACTCTTGTCTGTCCTGCATTGGCCTTTGCAGCCAGCAGCGCTTGGAAAAAGCGCTTGGGAAGAGCGTGGATGGAGCCCTCCCCGAGCTTCATTTGCGAAGCCTGGCCATGATAAGTCTAAAGTCAGTTTTTCTACTTGCACTACTATATTAAAAATCTTACACCTANAAGCTCAGTGTTTCTAGAGCCATTGTGCTCTATCAAAGACACCTGTCTTTGATATCCTTAAATACTGAAGAATTAGATTAAAGGTTCTTGGTGTCTTTGAGTGCTAGTTTTCTAACAGTTAATACATGTGAAAAATCATCATTTTAATGATTATTCTGATGTGACTTCTTCCTGAGGTGTCTTCTCTCTAAATAGAGAGTGTATTCCTAGAAAAGCCTGCACATATTTTCTGTCACAAGAAATTGCTCAGCAGAAGTTAAGAGCAGTCAAATGTCAAATGAATGTCAGAGAAATGGTCCTTATAATGAAATCTATTAAGGCGTCCAATAGCCTCATTCAGAAGGCAAGATAAACTTACTTGGTGACCTTTAGGACAAATCAGCCAAAACAATAAAAAAACCCACAAGAATAATGCTCTTCGTGGAGATGAAGATGATGACCAAGCACTGGTAGGATTCTTCAGCCTTATTGATGTTTAATTTTCTTCTAATTTTTAAATTCACAATGCTTATTACTTCAAATGCTTATATATCTGTCCCACTTCTGAATCTTAGTAGGGAAACCCAAATTTTATCATTCTTTCTCTTTAATATTATCAACCTTTTTAAGGATAATAATGGAAATATTTGCTATTTTTTTCACTAGTTTAGGGGTTAGAAGTGACCAATAGGCTCACGTGACTTGGTACAAGCCTNGTGTGTGTGTGGTGTCTGTTTTGAGGAAGTGTACTTCCCAAAAGACTAGATTGACTTGTTCTGAAGAACCTGCCAATAAAAAAAACAATATTTCAATCTGAACTAAGTATAGATTTTTTGTTGCTGCCTAAGGAATTCCTAGCTAGAGAGTGGTAGGTGGTTCTTGACTCTTGTAGATGAAAAAAATAGTTGTATTGCTGATCAAGGACATAAAAAGTCTCTATAAATCAATTACATAGACTAAAATCACCTCTGACCTCAGCCTGGAGAGATGTTGTGTATCCTTTGTTAAGGTTATTTTTCTTAGTGAATAATCTTATCTTCCCTGCCCTGAGTTTTGTTATGTTTGCTTTTGTTTTATGCTTTAATCTCCTTTGAAAAGTGTGTGTGGGATCTAGAAGCATATAGTGCTTTGCCACTTAGCACTCACACAAGCCACAGTGACATTCAAACTAGAGAAGAGGACTGTTTCTAAACACAGGGGCACATGAATTAGAGATTTTTTTTCACTGTGAACAAAGAGTGTAATTTAGTCAGCCAGTTGTTCAACACAATGCAGCAATTAAAGAGACCAGAGAGGTTTCCAACAACTTAGCCAGCACATACTGCTGATATCTTACAGTAAAACTTCTCATGTCTTTGATTCAGTCTTTAACAAGATGTTTATTAAATATGTAGTAGCTAAAAGTTCTTGAGCAGTGATGTCTTTGGCTAATGTATTGCTCCTAATTCAGTTCTCCTTCTGGCTCATGCACAGAATTATACTGGCTGACAACTGTTTTTACCAAAGGTGGACTAAAAGAACTCCTGTAATCTGAACTGGAGGAAAATTGTTTTGATAATAGAAGCTTCTTGGCTGTTTCATGAGCTTTCAGGATGTTATGAGAGTCTTAGACTAATAGATAATAAAAATAATAGATACTTCAGAGTCAGAATTAAGGAGAAATAAATGGAATTGACCATTTGATTTGGCATCATAGAAATGAAAAGATGTATGTTCTGTTGCTAAGTCTGTCACTGACCTGCTCTTTACCTTTATCAAAGCCTTTCTCATTTCTCTTTTGCCTACAGCTGTCAGTTTACAGAGTGAGCCTTTGGAGATTGGAGCCTTCTCAGGTCAGACCCACAATTCTGTGGCTTCTATGGCCTTGTATTAAAAAAAAAAGTGCTGACAGAAAGCTCCAAGCCTATAGAGACTCACAAGTGTGTACTCTTTTGCAGCTGATTTTTATTTTTCAGGTGTTACTATCATCACAAGATAGAGCTAAGGGATCCGGTGCCATGTCCAAATCTGCTCTGTGGTGACATACTGCAATAAGAGGTGTTTGTTTCTGTTTGTTTGTTAGTTATTCCAGGAAGAAGAAAAAAGAAAAAGACAAAAAAGCTGCTTAAGTTTTTAAACCTATTATGCAGTATCCCAAAAGGTCAAGTTGCTGTTCTTTTTAAACACAATTTAATTGAAAATGGGTAGTAGCCTGGATCTTCTTCCAGTGTAATGAAGCAGGTTATTGATATACAACCATGTGTCTCTGATTAAAATCAGAAGGCTAAGGAATGTTCAACCAGTTAGGCAATTTGTGAGACATTGGCCCAATTAGTTGGGGACCATGGAGAAGCAGGTACACAAAAAGCTACTTTGTGTGTTCCCTGTGAACAAAAGAAGAAACTGCAAGGTGCTGAATGATGCCTTGGCTAATAAAGCCGATTAACTAGATGAACGTTGCACTTTGTACCCTAGAAAGATTTGTGTGCAGTAAAAAAATTACACTGTAGTTAAATATAATAGGAAAATGTATTATTTTTTCCATGAATTGAAAGAACTCTTGAGCTGATATTAGGATTTTGCAAAGAGTTTCAGAGCATGTACTGAAAATGAGGACCTAAAGACACTGGTGATGTTCCCTGTACAATACCATCAGTAAAATTCACTTACTTACAGCTGTGCTATGACCTAGAGAAGGGATTTCTCTTCTTACTCTCTGCTTTCTGGCTGTGCTGCATGTGGTGTATCTGCAGACAGAGTAGAGCTAATTCATTTTAGCTTACTGAAAATAAGCAAAAAGTGAGGTCTGCACCAGAACATAGTATAAATATATATTTTACCAATTAAACATGCTGCAGGATCTCTGAGAAAATTAAGGCTTTGCTCTCTGGAGACAAGCAGAGGGTTTAGAACTCTGAGTTGTGTATGTGGGGGGAAAAAAGTCCTCCCAGCACAAGCTGTTTAAGAAGGGATCTACACCATCTCCAATGATGATGTTTGGTTTTATTAATACCTGAATTATTGCTTTGAGATATTAATACATAAAGCAGGAACCAAGAGTATAGTTTAACATCAGGGAAAAATCCTCTAATTTTTCTGTTGTGTTTGTAGCAGTTTCTGAACACCTCATTTTATAAATCCACTTAAGAGCAGGTGTCATCACCTATTGCTCTAGTTAATAGAATGACTTACTTAAAGAAGCAGTGATGTAGTTTTCATGTTGGATGGACTTTTGGATTATCTTAAGCAGGGCAAATTCACTGTGGAAGATGTTTACAGACACAGAAAAATAACTCCATATATTTCAAGAACCAGTTTTGTCTTCCTGCCTTAGAAATTACAGCTTCTACAGACCCTTATGAAGTACAAAGACACATCTAATCAAGTTATTATTATTTTGGCAAGAATATGCCTGGTCATAAACCTACCCAAAGTACAGAAAAATCTCTGAGTAAGTTTGAAACATTAGAATTATATTTTTTAATAGATTTATTTTATTACAGAAAAGGGTAAATGTTTAATTAGCTTTATCCTGGGAGAGAGACACATGGGATGTTCATCAGATTTGCCAAATTTGTGAGAGCTGCAGTTGTTTCTAAACTGAAAAATTTATTGACACTGGCAAGTGAAGCTGGGATAGCTTGCAATTCAGTCTCTTTCATGGTAAAGAACCACCACATGACACAGGCTTTAACTGAAAATTAAACCTTCCTATAGTTTGCTTAGCTGGTGTTACAAAACATGCTTCACAGCTCCTGAGTGCTTGAAAAACAGGTTGATTTAATCATGGACTCAGGGGCTTTATTCCCAGGAGCGAGGGAATTAAAGTTCAGCTACTTTGTTGTGGGCTCACTGTTAATCCCAAGGTGCCTGGTACTGAGGTGCCTAAGAGATAGACTCAATTACTGAAGGTGATGAAGGATTTTTGGCAGCCTGGTGCCTATTCATTGCATTTGTGCTGAACAAGGAAGCGACTGGAACAACAGGGAAAAAAAAATAGCAGCCATGAATCCTTCAGGGAATGGATCAAGCCAGAATCAAGGAGTTTTATTTCTTTTGCCAGCCAAAATTTCTTGATGGTAAGTGTTTAGGGTTATGATAACAGATGCATAGTATCTATGAGTCACCCATATTTTTTTTTATGTCTAGCTCTCTTCTGATAATTTGTGCTCCTTCCAGAGGAAAAAGGTGAAGGAACAGCATCTGAAGATTAAATATCATGTGGAGAACATGACAATTTGTCTTTCCTGTCATGGAATTAGAGTTTAATTACAATCAAAGAATGCTTCAACCTAAAGGCTGCATCTCATGGTTCATGTCTTGCAATTAATATCATAGAATAATTCTCCTCAGTTTATACCCAGTTTGGCAACTATACTTCTCTAAGCAAGGGCTCCAGCTGAGATGACAGGCAATGTTTTTGAAATCCCCAGGGCTTCAGTAGTTTGAATTTGCTTCTCCTCCAGTTTTCATGTTTGATATTGTCCCACAGCTGTGCAAGCCTGATAGCAAAACTCTACTTCTTACTTTTCTCAGTCAACTCCAGCTGGAAAAATCTGAAACTATAGTTTTAATGAACTGTGGTAGTAAATGGTGCAGTTTATCTAGTCAAGCAGGTCACAAAATATGCATACTCTTCCCTTAGGAAACCTGCATAATTCTTCTTTGGACAAAGTGATAGTGGGATGCCCAGGTAGCAGTATTTTACTGATATCAGTCTTGCCCTACATCAATATCATATAGTTTTAAGTTGGGTTGGGTTTTTTTGTGATGACAGAGTTAGCTAGGAAACACTGAGTTTTAACTACTTGGCCAGCTAGAACTCTTTCAGCTCTGAATTGAGAGTCTTAACCCAAACTGGGTACAGCTGGAAATGTCTCCTCTTTTTTAAAAGCCAAACTCATTTCTATATCATAAAGAGAAGAATCTAAGCCAAAGAAGGCTAGATAAAGCATAAGCAGGCTCAGGTAGAACTAAAAATAATGAGCAAGAGTGGTGACCTTAGTGGGTTGTTTTCACGTGGCAATTAAAATACAGATGAATCCAGATTTTTCAGCCTCAGATACAAAAAAGCAACTTTTTGCTTGCATGTATAACAAAATGATTTGTAACTAATTTCACCCAGCTAATTTGAGAATCCTCCTTTCAGAAATTAGGGGAGAGAAATTCAGGCCTATGTGCTTCATTGTTTCCACTGTGCTCTTGATTTTGTCCGAGTGTGTCCTTGCATAAAAACATTGATAGAGAGCTGTCCTAGTTCTGTGAAGGGCATTGTATTCCTGTTAAACTCATTATACACTGGTATTAGTGAAATATAAACTAAGCCTAACCTCATCCTCAAAACTGGCCTAACACTTCATGCTTTCCATAAGGGTTCATGAGTAAGATCCCATTGTATTAGTATTGATTAGTATGGTCAAGATCACCCTAAATGACCTCAAGCTGATGAGCACAAGCATAACATGATTTGGAGGTTCCAATTTGTAGATTGCTTTAACAGCTTCAAGCTGATCACATCCTTTCACAACTACTTGTTGTACACCAGCACACAAGAAACATAACTGCTGTCTTATTTCTTCTCCCACCTGTGTATGTGAATCTCTCTTTATAGCAATCATCTTTGATACAAAAGCAATACATTTCCATGCCTTTACTTCAAAGTGAATGCTGCCAGAGAAAACACAGCAGTATGAACAATTAGATAGTTGTAGGAAATGCTGGAATAAGGAGTTTGGCTTAAACCTATCAATTTCAGGAATTATTAGGGTTTTTTTTATTATTATTATTTCCTTGCAGACTGCATGTTCAATTTACATTAGAGAAGGTTATTTATTAGTAAGTGGCATTATATTAGACTGGTCAGTACAAAAAAACCAGATTGTTCTCTGTGTGCCACAGAATTTTGACAATACCTTTTGAAGGTTTGGAGGGTGGTAGCAGCAGCAGATTATTTTCTTCATCAAACACAGCAAATCCAACCCAAAGCTCCCTTCTCTCTAGGTAAGTGACCTGCCTGGATTTGTTGGGAAAGACTAGAAGGCATAGTGATATCATGAAAGTCTCCAGGGAGGCTTCCTTCAACAAGGAAGAAATACCATAAAAACAGCTTTTAAAACACTACCTTGACTTTTTAAAGAGAATTTGACTGTGTTGACAATGAGATATAAGGAATGTGTTGCTTTTCCTCCAGTGCTTAAAAATACAATTTTCAACCTTTTGGCTGGAACAAACCTGGATTCATTTTGCTGCTTGTCAGGTTTAGGTCTCTGTCTGATCTTTGTTCAAAAGACTATTTGGCAGATGTATGAAAGAACACATAGGAAACATTGTAAAGGTTTCAGAATGGTGTCAGATAGCTTTGTAAGCCACTGATCAAATGGGCAATTGCAAACACTTTGTGGCACATTGTGCTGTCTTCTGTTGTATCAGCTCTGCCTTTCTGTGTCTAAAACTAGACCCTGGAGGAAAGAATCAGGTTTATGTATTAATAAACCCACTTCCACAGCGAGTTTAAGAGCAAAAAGTGGGTGGCAAAAAAAGGTTCCTGACATTGATATTAACTTGAGAGATATTAACTTTACAGGAATATTAGCTGTGTCCATTAATCTATTAGGAGCAATTGCCCTCCTGGCAAGTCATCTATTTGATCTTTTATTGCATTCTGCCCCAGCCAAATTATTACCATTTCAAAACAACCTGCCAAAAATCACCTCAGGCAGAAGTTTACAACTCACAGCAATGGAGTCTGTTACATTCATGAGCCAACCTATACAAGTCTAAATACATCACAAGTTCAGAAAGGCAACAATTACTCTGATTTATGTTATTGCTATTTAACCAGCCAATAAATGAGGTCTCTACCAGAGGTGAACTCTTCAAAAGGCTTTAGATTATAATCTCTTCTAGATAACAGGTTTTACTCAAGATCAACATTAAAAACAAATGTGCTAATGATTTACACCAAAGAATTTGACCTCTGGGAGTGTTTTAGAGATTTCAAAAGAGAAAAGTCACAGTGATAGCACATTAGACCACTAGAGCTGTTCTGTATCAAGTGAAAGGGTGGTTTTTTTTATAGCTGAACTGTTAAATATAATTTGCAGGAATATGCTTTAGTGCTTAAAACATGCACATTGTTTTATAATTGCTTTTCCCCAATTAAAAAAAGAAAAGCACACTGCTTGTGTATGTCCATTAATAACCATGCAAATATGATAGCTTCCAAAAATGTGATTTATTTAGTCTAACTTGGTATCACAAAGGTCAAAATTATATTCTGAGTTTTAGTGAACATCGTTTTTGTCATTGGGTAGAATGGACAAGTCAAGTGTGTAAGGTTCAAAGCACCACAGACAAAGGTTTCCTGAGCTAATGCTGTCTGATAATGTAATTTTTGTCTGTTCTGCCTGGCCAAGTTAACAAATTAGAAAATCTCTGTGCAATATAAAATTCTTCACCCCTCTCAACAGTCATTAATATAATTCTGTTTACCCTTTCTCCTAGGCTTTTCAGCCTTTCTGGTATGCTGCTTTTGAAACCTTGAGATTCAGTCAGTAAGTTCCTAGGGATCATTGCTGCACTGTGTAGTTTTCAGCTATTTGTTATTTTCTTATCTAGAGGATGGCTTACAACTCTGAGATGAGTATATAGGTTTTGGATTTTAGTGGATTACACAATGCTTTTAGGGGAAGTATTCATCTAATTTATGAATGAAGGCAAGCTTGTTAAAAAGCAGTTTAAAAAGTTTGCACTGTTTGGGCAGAAATTCTGAAGAGTAGTTATATTTATTGACTCTGATATACTCAGTCCTTTGGTTTTGCCTATAGAAGAGGCAAAGAAAAGAGCAAGTCTATGTATGTGCCAAACCCAATTCTCATCCTATGAGACCTTTGCACTCCTGGCAATATATGATGTGTTCTGACACTAAGGGAAGGCAACATTTTTCTAGGTGTGACTCTGGCCTCTCATGAAACAGTGTTCATCCATTCCAATTTCATTTTCTTGCAGAAGGAAGCAAGAGTGCAAGGGACTCGTGTTCTGAAAGTCAGGGAGCTGTTGTGTACTACCTACTATTACTTAACTCCTACTTTTCCTATTGCTCAAACACCATTGACTGTAGCCAGGACTCTGCTGTCAAACAGGCAAATAATGCTGCTAGATCAGAAGTTTGGAGCTTTGAATGTAATTCCATTTAGCCTAGAAATGAGGATCATTGCTGTATATTCAATATGTATTTGGTTTTACTAAATGAGGACAGCTAGCCAACAGAACAATCATAGAATCCTAGAATGGTTTGGGTTGGAAGGGACCTCTGGAGCTCATCTAGTCCAACCCCCCTGCACTGGGCAGGGACATCCCCAACTAGAGCAGCTTGCCCAGAGCCCTGGCAAGCCTCACCTGCAATGCCTCCAGGGATGGGAACTCAACCACCTCCCTGGGCAACCTGTTCCAGTGTTCCACCACCCTCGTGGTGAGGAACTTCTTTCTAATGTCCAGTTTAAATCTACTCCTCTCCAATTTAAAACCATTGCCCCTTGTCCTTTCACTGCAGGCCTTTGCAAACAGGCCCTCTGCAGCCTTCTTGGAAGTTCCCTTTAGGTACTGGAAAGTCACTAGTAGGTCCCCCTGAAGTATTCTCTTCTCCAGGCTGAACAATCCCAGCTCCCTCAGCCTGTCCTTATAGGAGAGGTTTTTCAGCCCCTGATCATTCTTGTGGCCTCCTCTCTAATGCTGATTGCTTTGGCTTAGTGTCTAGGAAACTCTGCCATTTTCAAACTTAAACTCATCTTCCATTTGTAACAATAACATCATCCAGGAATTTTTTCTTTTGGCCTTCTCCTGCAAACATCATCAAGTGCTGGTGACTCCATTAACCATAATTGTTTTCAACCAATTTGATCAAGGCAACATTAATTTTTAGGTAATGCCAAATTCTTAAAATCAGATTGCTCTATGGCATTAGGTGAAATGCCTTGCAGAGATCTGAACATATTACATCAACACAATTCCATTTATCAGAGAGATTGAAATCTTGTCAGGGACCCTGCCTTCTATCAGATTCACAGCTTCCAACTTCAGTGAAGAGAAAAAAAATCAAGATAGCATTTCAGTTGAATGCTTTAAGTCAACTGAAGGATTAAGCTATTCATCCCCAAAGGGAGGCATGTATTTGCATAGCTGTAACCATGTTCATTTTCAGCAGCCTGGACCCTTTTTTGTGCTGCTTCAGTAACTGACAGATGAACTGGAAGCTAGGTTTCATTTCCCAGACTTTAATTGTATTACACCATCCAGCTTGCTAGCTGAGGTAGCAGAACGTTGCAGACTCTCATTAGTACCTGTCAGGAGTTTTAATTTACCCCCAAAAAAGTCCTGATTCAGAAACAGTCTGCTGAATTCTCAGAGTTGTAGAGCATGCACTTGTCCAAAATCTTCTCAAGAGTGGATGGAAGCATGTCTGTTTCAGAGCTAATGAATTTTCTGGCTCTGTGAGTGAGCAGTTTCTGCTTTGATAAAGGGAGAGATCACAGCACAGAAGGTTTCTGTTCAGAGCATATTCTAGAGCAGCAGTTTGGCTTTTACAACTTGTCAGAGCTTGATTGACTTCAGCAGCACTGTTCCAGTTTGCACTGCCTGGAGATTTGGCTCTCCTGATTACACTTTTTGTTGTTGTTGTTGGTTTTTTTTGTTTTAGTGTTTCTAACCCCTTATCTAGAAGATTTCCTGCTACCCCTGGAAGTGCAGGTGTTCAAATGCAGGTGGTACAAACATTCATCTGTTTGCTTGCTTGCACTGAATCCTAATCTCTGAGAGGGACTCACTAGATCCTGTGGTATTTTCTGTGTCATATGAAGACACTCTGCTGCATTTTGCTTATGGTAATATCTAACATTTCCAGGTATTTTTTACTCATTGTTATCACATAAACATAGAATCATTATGGTTAGAAAAGCCCTCTGAGAGATTCAGGCAGAGTGTTTGCATTTGCCTGCAATATTCAGAAGTGATTGTGTTTCCTGCCTCTGTACTGACAAGTGCTTTTCAGTCCTGGTTTAGTTACCATTCAGCACAATCTAGATACTTTCCATTTAGTATTATTTATGTAATACACCCACAAAAGGCAGATCTATATCCTTGCTGTCTGCTCTCCACACCACAGAAACTACTGATGAATAAAAAAGAAGACTACCTTCTCTTTATAAGGGACGTTATGCTCTAGATTTCAAACTAGATCTAGTTTGAAACTAGATTAAAAAAGTCACAAAACCACCTCTGCATACAAGGAGAGAGATACAAGGTAGGCCACAACCCCCTTCTGCCTCATAGAACCATAAAGTCATTATGGTTGGAGGAGACCTCTGAGATCATCAGCTCCAACCATGCACCCAACACCACAAAAACATGTCCCCAGGCACCACATCTACAGGTTTTCTGAATACCTCCAAGGGATGGTGATTCCACCATCCCAGAACAGCCTGTTCCAATGCCTGATAACCCTTTTGGTGAAGAAATTTTTCCTAACATCCAATTTGAAGCTCCCCTGGTGCAACTTGAAGCCATTTCCTCTACTCCTATCACTTGTTACTTGCAGCTAAACTGTTGAAAACAGTCTTTCTTCCTTAGCCCCAAATACCACATCACCCACAGGTTGAAAAATACCTGTGTCCTCATCTCATAGGTAAAATCAATTGCCTATTTGAACTTTATTGGTGCAGAAATAATTAATTCCTCTGTAGCTGAAGTTGAATCAAATTTAGGTAACCCTCAAAGCAGGAGAACAAGTGCAGAGTGTGGATATTCAAAGGCTGTGAAGACCTTCATGTTGTTTATAAGTTAGTGAAAGCTAAAGCAGCCAGGATCTAAATTCTTCTGTTAGCTAAGGAGCTTTGAACATTTCTGCCACATTTCCTCACTGGGAAAGTCTTTTCCAGTTTTTAATTATCCTGAGTGATACAGCATTTTCTCCTTTGCAGCAATTTAAGTTCATTACTCTCTGTCATATCCTCAGTGGACAAGAATTATAGTTTGCTGTCTTCATTTTTGTTGCACTCTTTAACATGCTAGAAGACCATTAGGTTTTCTCACTCTTGTCTTCTTTATGTGCAACCAACCCAATCCTTTCAGGTTTTCTTTTTTGCACCTTATATACAACTCTTCTCTTGATACAATTTGACATTTTCACCACGGCATATTTGCTGACAGTAGGCAAACAAAGTCAAGGAGGAATGTTGAACATGGGAAGTCAGAGGAAAGCATCCTTATACTGAATTTTAGTGCTAGTGGTTTTTGGGAACAGAATATTAGGCCACATGGACTTTGGTGTCACCCAACACTGTCTTTTTTTTCCTAAAGTCAGACCAGTGCACTGCATTTTTGCCACTTGCAACCAAAATTTCTTCTTCAGAGGAGCTGAATATGAAATTCTGGACCTGTTGAAGAGAATGGCAACTTTTTGATGACAATAGATGGGCACTTTGTTCAAGGAGCTTCAGCCACAATAAATTATCCTGGAAGGAAACACTAGTAACAGAGAAACCTGCCAGGATGTTGAAATAGCTGAGCAGATAATGCAAACTTCAAGGTACAGCACAATGTTAATCAGATGATCCCAAATGCATAGAAGCAATGTAGAGAACAACAGCTGTCACAGAGGACTTCACTAGGCTAATATTGTGATTTATCATACTTGAACTTTGAGATTTTATCCTCTCTCCCAAGAGCAAAGAAACATTGTTCTAGAAATGACAATATTCTGAAAAGAAAATTGCTGTGACCATGCTATGATAATATAGTCTCATTGCTGTTTTGAATGAAAACAATTGAAAGAGACTCATAAGCTCTAAAAGTGGAAGCTTTAGGGCAGAGAATGGTGGTTGCTTCTGGAAATGATTTGCAGAGAGCTGGCACTGCTGCCCTGTTAATGGTATTATTGTAGGAGGGAGATATGATGTTATGCATGGAGAAACTTAACTTCTAATTAGAAGCTTATTTTGCTCTAAAAGCCCTTTCTCTGTTCCTTGGGTGTGACATCCTCATATGTTTGCACTGATTCTGACATTGATCACTGCAGTTTCAGCTACAATCTCCTGCAGAGCTGAAACCAAGTTTCCCTCTAAGCAAGACTGAAAATTTGTGTGTAACCATATGGCACATACACTGTGCTATCCCATCCTGTGGGAATACTACTGGAGACCAAATACTCTATAAAGTGTCACAAATGGTGCTAAATACAAGAAAGTGCTGTCTCACTTAATGGCAATTTAGATGCTTTATAAAAATCTAAAGCTTTATGGAACCATAATGAGATTGCATCTGTTCCCAGATAGGGCTTGGACACACATACACACAAAAAATTAGAGTATCTTAGTGCCCAGAGGAGGACTTTAACTTTCCAGTTAATTCTCTCTGCAGAATTGTAAGGCCATGATATATGCAGTTATGTATGTAAAATAAAGTAAGCTACTGCTGTTGCTTATTTCTTGTTCTGTAACAGTGCTTAGTAATCTTAGTAATCTAGTCAAGGGGCAGAGCTTGGTGTGTGAGAAGCACTGGATAAAGAAATATCAGCATATTTGACTATGTGAGAACCAGTGAGTCTATTCCAGTAAATATTTCAGAAGAAATTCTGCCCTGTTTGTGTCTGGAAATGTAATTGTCCTTTTAAAATAAGATGGAAGCATAAGTGATAAAATTTAATTCATTTATTTCTAGCTGAGCAGTTCTGAAGGGAATGGAGATCCTGTTAAAGAGAAAAGGCATCTTCAAATGCCTCAGCAATAGTTTTGTGATGCAGCTTCAGAATTCTGCTTCCCTGTATAGACAACCATCTGCTTTCCTTCACATTTGGAATGGCTTTCAGTTCCTCACAGAGGTTCTCACTCCAGATTTTAGTTTCTGATGAAGTGATGATGGGTGATGTTATCTTGTGACACAAACAAATGTGACTGCAGGTCAAAATGCACAAAACCAAACACTTCTGTGAGATCTGTCAGACTTAAGCCACTCTTCCTGTTGACTTAAGTGGGAGATTAATCAGGCTCTCATCTGGCATTTTGATGTATATTTTCAATACAGGTGTGCTTTGTATACAAGCTTGAAGTAGTGATGTGATGCATGGCTTTGTGACAGCTAAGCAACAAAAATGATGCTCCTTTTCTGTAACATGTTTGATATGTAGGGGTGACACAGATTGCCATTCCTTGGTGTCTTAGTTTGAGTCAAAAAAAGGTATTCCATATAGGTCATATTCAATCCTTGATACTTTGACACCACACTGGGGCCTTAGGGTCTCTTACATAAGGCCTAAGACCCAAGCAAAACAGGTGCAGGACTAAGCTATTTAGCAGCTAATTAACAGTCAGTACAAAAAAGAAGAGGTTTGAGGAAGGTTGAGTACCTTAGCCTTGGGAGGGTGAGAAGCCCAGCTCTGTTGTTGCAGAAGTCTGTCTGTCTGCCTTCAATCTCCATCCAAGAGTTCCTGTGTTCAAATTCCAGGATCCAGCCCCTGAGTCTGAGTCCCATCTGCTGCTGAGTCCTCCTACTACAGCATCAATGGTGACATAGTTGCCAGCAAGGGAGGTTTGGTTGTGGTATTGATTTTTGTGTGTGTGTGTGTGTGATGGCTAGGCTTTGCTAGGGTTATCAGGTTGAAAAAAGAGGACTTCAGAAAAGAAATAAAGTATGTTTTTTATTTGCTCAATGTTTATCTATTTTAAACCATGAACAAAGTAATTCCCAGAAGAATAGATGTAAGTAAAAGTATTTTTTTAGCCTCAGAATTACTAGCTAGTGATACTTACTTTGATACTTATGTAGTAAGGCACAGTCTGANTGACGTGACTTATGTAGTTACACAGATGAAGTTACTTTTGTTTTCTCTTTGGATGTAATCATGCATTGGTTTCTGACCTATATTTAAAATATGTTATAGCACAACATAAAGTCTATCACAATGTCCTATCAGTTCTAAATTTGTCATTTTAATCTTGGCAGCATACCCTCCTGCCTCTGCTATTTGTTTTTTTTGATATTAGTTTATAAAAGATAAACACAGCTGCCAAGTAGAAGTCCTGCTAAGCATTCTCTAGGTATGGATAAATAAGATAGAGGCAACAGAACACAGTTCTTTGAGTCAGTATATACTTCAGAGGGTGAAGTGACTTCAATTAGATAACTCTGACCAGAGGACACTGGAAGAGATGTGACATTACACAGGTAAAGACAAAAAGGCAATGAGAGGTAATGCCACAAGCACTGGTGGCTAGGAAGTGTCATGAGATCATGCAGTTTGGAGAAATGTGGTGTGAAAGAGCAAGAAGAGAGGCTTGGCCTACAGCCATGGCTACCAAAGCAACTCAAGAGGCTGATAATGATTCCATTCACCTTTTCCAGCAGAGAGGACATCTCTGCCCTTCTATCAGCCACAGGATTGTTGTGCTTTCTGCCTGCCATGGCTTCTGACAGATTCTTGCTTACATATGCTACCCTGATAGAAATCTTGAGCCTTGGCACTGTGGTGGCTGGCTGCTAATTAGAATGATGCATCTTCCTTCCTTCTTTCTTGTTTTCCTCATGCAAAATTTAACTTCTGTTGAAGTCTGTAATGGAACATTCCACAGTAGGAGGTTATACAAATATTTGAGAGGAGATAATCCCATGGGGTTGATTAGCTACTTGCTGTACATAGATGGCTACCTGCTGGTTGTACTTCAGTGTATCTTGTTGTATCTACATATCTAAGCACATCATGATATAACCTATATATATATCATATATATCATTCATGCTTATTAACCAGACATATCATTATGGTATGACATCTAGGTATATCATAGAGTAGATATATTTTAGTCCTCAATCTGAAGGCTCTGAAATAAGCTCCTTTTTAGAGCAGTGATGCTGGAAAAGATTAACTAATTTTCTGGCAGCTCTTCAATTCTCCTTTTTAAAATTCTTTTGCAAGAAATGTTTTCTACCAGATACTCACCAATGTTTTTTTTTTTATCCTATTAAAATGCACATCCAAGTGTTCTGTTATCTGAGAAGTTTGCTAATCTTCTAGGAACATCATGTGTGAATGCAATATATTTTCTGTTTGATAGCTGTGAAAGGTGCACATTCCCTACTTGGTTATAGCACAGCAGTGTCTCACAGCCTGCCACCCCCAGAAATAATGAGGCTCACAAGATTCCTGCTTCTCCAAAGTCAGTTATCCACTGACATGTAGATTTTCAAAGAAATGTTAGAGTTGGTAGGGTTGAGCTTCATATAATTCACTTTTCATGAAAGGCTCAAAGCTCTTTGTTATGCAGATCTGTGTCTGTGCCAGTGATGTTCTGCACATCTCATGTACCACTGTTCCTACATTCATACCTAACATTTATGTAAGCTGGTTTATGTGGGAATAGAAATCTCCAAGTGGGCTCTCTAGTGTGTATTAAGGTAGGGACAAGCAATTGAAGACATACTGAAGGTATGAAGTGATGGCTGCTGAATTTAGGGCCATGTTTGCACTCACCCTAAGGCAGTTAACAGAAAATAGCAATGTCACCTATATTTTATCCAGGGCAAAGCACTACAAAGATTGTTATAAAAGATATAACAGAAACTGCAGCCACTCTTTGCTTCAGTGACTTGACCACCCAGGAACTACTAACAGTGCAGTTCTGTGCCGTAAACTAATCCAGTCCTTTGAGGTTACTGCCTGTGAATTGCTGCATTTCATCTGGAAGAAAACTCTGGGTGGGAGAAAAGTGTAAGACATGAAAGAGGTGAGAACTGAAGTAGTCAGTCCTTAATGGTTCACATAGGGTTTTAAAGGCAGCCTGACTGAGTAGTACCACTTGTATGACAGTTGGGGTAAGTATCAAAGAGAGATCATCATCATCATGGCTAGACTTCGTGAATGCAGCTCCAGGGAGGGCTCCATCCACACTCTTCCCAAGCGCTTTTTCCAAGCGCTGCTGGCTGCAAAGGCCAATTTGGGACAGACAAGAGCGCTTGCAAAAGGCACAGCACAAGGATTCNTTGCTAGCCTATTGTCTATCTCTCTGTCAATCTTACCATCCGAGGAGATGAGGCTGCCTAGGTAGTTAAACTGTTGGACTGATTTAAGTTCTGAATCTCCAATGATGATATGAGGATGATTAAAAACTTCCTGAGGTGCAGGTTGATGTAAAACTTCTGTTTTCTTTAAATTAACTTCCAGCCCAAAAAGTTCAGCAGCAGCTGCAAAGCAGGACGTTAAACGCTGCAGAGCTACTTCCGTAGATTAACATGCACACCTATAATAACACCACAGCTTGGATCATTATCCAAGCTTAGAGAGACAGCAAATTCAGTGCTTCATTGACTGGAACACTTCAGCTGCACCTTCCTATTCTGCAGAACAGGAATAAAGTCCTAGAAAGTCATTTCTTGTCCATTCCCTCTTTCTGGTCCTGTTTCATAGAATAGTCTGCTGCTTTGTGGAAACCTTTGTGCAACAGTGAAGGTACCTGAAAAGAAACTGTGCATGGGGCCTTGTGGAGATCAGAATCTCTCTGATAATCCCCACAGTGCAAGGGGCATTGGAAAAAGAGGATTTTCCAGACCATAGGGAAGGATGCTGAGCACTGTGCGTGTGCACAGTCACTGCAGCACTTTGCAGACCAGGGTGAAAGGAAAGATTAATGTTGTGCACACTCTGAAATAATGAAGGGAAAAAAAAAATCAAATGGGAGGGAAATCAAACATTTGGAAGCAAAAGCTGTTAAAATCAAATCACCACATTCAATGAAATTTTGGCACTACTGGAAGTCTCAGAAAAGGCATGGAGTCAGTGACTGTGCACTACCTCCAAGACTGCTGGAAGCAATAAATGACAGAGCAAAACATGCAAGAAGAAATCTTATGTTGACTCAAACAAGAACAAACTGCTATCACAGAGGATGCATGCAAATATATTTTAATCTTGCAATTTTTTTTTTATGTGGGAGAGAAGCAGTAGGGAATTTTATCTACAAAATAAGACCAGAAGAATAATCCTAATAAAAAAGTCAACCAGAAAAAATTAAGCTCCTGAAATGTTTTCTCTCTCACTTTGGTATGAAAGCTTTCTCCTGGTGAAAACAAAGATGCCACAGCATGGAGTGTGCCTATTTTAAGTGTCTGTAGTGTTTGCAGTTGAAATTTGTGACATTTAAAAGAAAAAAAAAGAAGGAAAAGTTTCACTGGTTTGGAAATGCATATTGCATTTACCTTTGCATTATTCATCAGCAATTGCTTGCCAGTCTTCAGGCTGCAGTGTTCTCAAGTGGGATGCTAATCCCATGCCTGCAATTATTTGTTAGGACAATCAAAGGTCACCAAACCAAAATAACAAATTAGATGTCCCAAGTTGTCCAGGAAGAAGTGGAGGCTTTGGTAAATAAGTTCTCACCTCCACTCCAACCGTATCTGAATTTCCAAAGTAATTCACAGAATCACAGAAACATTACGGTTGGAAGAGACCTCTAAGATCACAAAGTCCAACCATGATTGAAAGTAACACAAAGCCAACATGTACTGTGATGTGGGAAAAGCATCTCCTTCTGAAACACCCCAGACATGCACCCATTTTCCACGGCAGAATAACACCTTTCCCATCCCCTGCCTAATTTCTACAGGGTATCTCTCTTAAAGAAAACAGAAGTTTTATATCAACCTGCACCTCAGGAAGTTTTTCATCATCCTCATATCATCATTGGCAATTCAGAACTTAAATCAGTCCAGCAGTTTAACTACCTAGGCAGCCTCATCTCCTCAGATGGTAAGATTGATGCATATACATATATAGCAATTAACTAGGCTGCAGGCTCAGAGATGGATCAAACCTTCATCCCTCAATCAGGCAGCAAGATTAGAGCAGAAATGTTAGCTTACTTTTTCCTACCAGCTGAGATAACTGCAGTTTGGATTTGGGAATGTATTTCCCACAAGGACAAACACTATCACTCTTCTGGAAGGCAGAGATGCATGCACTGACTGCATGTTAGTACAGGAGCTTGGGAAGCCCTACAGCCAGCACAAGCACCTGTGACACTCCAAATGACCTTCCACCACTATGGGTATTGGTCAGAGGAAAGCTATGAAATATCAGATTCCAGAACCTCTTCATTGCTCTTATAAAATCTGTATTCTCTTCAAACTCCCCTTTCACCAGGGGATATCAGGACTTATGTTTTTCTTCAGGTTGGCAATCATATGGTTTGGTAAATTATTTTTCAGCTGCAGTAATACCTTCAGCAAGATGGTATTAAAATGGATATTTGTGAACTGATGGGCCAGAAGTGTCAACATCAACATGTAAACTTGTTCTAAGCATGGAAATTGAGTGTGAGTCATAGCAGACAAACTAATATCTGGGGAATGAAGTCTGTAAACTGGTCAGGTCAAATCATTATGTGAAGAGGGAAAATAGGTCAGAGTAAGAACAAACTTATTTTCTGTTTATGGATTGAATATGAACATATTGTTGGCCTTGATTTCAACACAAAACTGATTTGTTGACTATTGGGCTCAACCCCAAATCAGCTAATAACTGGTTTCTGGTTTTCTTAGAGCATATTTGAGATGATAAGAAATGTATTAAACTTTTAATCTCCAGTCCCCAGTTTAAAGAAATACAATTTTTAGTATAAAAATTTAGTACCTCTGGAGCTTATATTATCATAGACTCCAAGTTCACTTTCTTTGAACATTAACTTACTCCATTTTTCAGTCCAAAGAGTAGCTGGAATATTTGTAGCAGATAAACACAGGACCAGGAACCCAGAGCAAATTCATTTAGTGGCTTCTGGCAAGGCTCCAAAAGGAAATAGTCTTTCATATCCACCTTGATGGGCTTTGATTAGGCCCTTCAGTTCTGTAATTTCTATTTCAGGCTAACAAATAGATCCAGAGGGACAGAATTCACACATCACCCACAACACATCTCATTCAGCTGCTTCTACTAGTTGCTGTTTAGCTTTTGCTTTTGAGCCTTTAAAAATGTCATTACCTCCTGTGGCATTAAAAAGTTTGCAGGAAGCAAAATGTCAGAGAATAGGTATGGGAGTTCCCTCACATTCTTGCTTTCATGCCACTGATGGAGGCATGATGTAGTTCACTCTTTGTGTCAACCCTTTCAGCTACCAAGATCGTTAACATAGCATATAATCCCTAAATATATTCTTTTTTATTTTTTTCATATGGACATTGCCTCTCTTATCTGCTAATTAAAAAGGTAAAGCAAGTTTTTTGTTGATGAAATGCAGCCCATTGCATTTCCTTCTGCCATTTTAGAGAAGTTCCTCCTTCCCCAATTATTTTGTTTTATGTTCATTTACATCAGCATAGCCTACAAACTCATTTCACACCAACAAACCAAACCCTACAATCCTTCCTGGAGCTTGGAAATCTGGCTATGGAGAACAGGGATGTATCAACAGCTTGCTTTGGTCTGTCCACCCTCCTGTGAAGGTTTTAATATGAAGCTTCCCACAGCTGTGTTTGCAGAAGCCTTGAATTTTTCACAAGGCTTTTCATATCCATGATTTTTGCAAAATGATTTCCATGAATATGCCAGCCCAATGCTTTCCTTAACTCTGTTTCTAACATGGAATTCATCACTTGCACTGAGTTAAGGAATTTAAACTTCCCCCAACTAAGTGATTTCCAGGGACTTTTCATGAACACATCTCAACCTTTTATTCCTAAAACCCACTGATGTTTGGACCACTGGCTGACTGTTTCCATTCATCTGTACCAAGGTTGTTTTTGTCTCTCCTTCCTTATATAACTCTTTGGCTCTAAATTACTGGAGCAGGGATCATCTTTCCCTTTATCATTGAAGACCTAGAAAATAGGAGTCCCAACACCTCACCAGGTGCAAGATTACTTCATGCAAATATTACTCCAGTAAGTGCTATATAAAAAGCAGACAAAGGTAGTGATATATATATATATGCCAGCTCAGAAACATAATCATTGGTAGGAAATACAAGTTTTCATCCATGTTCTAATCAATTTAGATTGCTCTATGGTTGTATTATTGGATTATTCACTCTGAAACTGGAGACAGGTGCCCTTTAACTAACATAGGAACAAATTATGAATGGAATCAAATAAGTAAGAGAGAAAGAAAGATCCATAATGGAACTGAATTGTTTGAATTAACATCTATCTTGCTCAAACAGTGTTACTGACAGAAGCAGAGCTGGGAAGTTAAAGCATTGTGTTCCAGCAAAGCAGGATCAGTGGGATGCCAGGGCTGTTCTTTCTCATATTCCTGTTCTCACCAGGAGCAGGGCTTGCTCCTACATGTGGAGAGATGTTTTCACTTCCCAGGCTTAGAATCCTTCTTAAAGTGTCCCCCCCTTTTTTTTTTAGGGCCTCCAGTTTCTGTCCTGCCTCTTTCCTTTCTTTCAGAGGACCTGGAAATCCAGCCTTGCATAGGATGAGGAGCAGCTGTATCACAGCATAGCAGTGACAATACTAGGAATTCTTTGTCCCATCCAATGCCCCATCTTAGAGCTGGGTGAGCTGCAAGGAGATTCCTGACACCTCAGAGGGCTCTCAGTTCTGCAAGAGGACAATCCTGGTCTCTAGCAAATCTTACTTCTGGTCTAACTAACTAAGGTTGGCTAGCAAGCTGCAAAGTTCTGATTGTTGTGTGCTGTTTGGATTTGGGAATGTATTTCCCACAAGGACAAACACTATCACTCTTCTGGAAGGCAGAGATGCATGCACTGACTGCATGTTAGTACAGGAGCTTGGGAAGCCCTACAGCCAGCACAAGCACCTGTGACACTCCAAATGACCTTCCACCACTATGGGTATTGGTCAGAGGAAAGCTATGAAATATCAGATTCCAGAACCTCTTCATTGCTCTTATAAAATCTGTATTCTCTTCAAACTCCTCTTTTCACCAGAGGATATCAGGACTTATGTTTTTCTTCAGGTTGGCAATCGTGTGGTCTGCAAGTTCTGTATGTGGATGTGTGCAGCATACCATAGAAAGACACCAGAGTCCTAGCTGACAGTACATTATAAAAATAACCTAATAATTCTCCTCTTAGGTCTTACTTTGTGGTGTATTTTATCATATGCTCTGCTCACACACAGTTTTATTTTACCTGATGGCATTGATTTTTGTTGTAAATACCTCTATATTGGAGAGTGTATTAGACACAGTTAACTTTTTTTTACCTCTGTGGTATTTCACTCTGACTTTAAAGTTCTTGGCATGAAACTAAAAGACAAAACAAATCTCATAGGCAATATAATCCCAACAAGAAAGACAAAGCTCTCCTTAGGCAATCTCTATTAAAGAGCTACTTTGGCCATATGGAGAACTTGGTGTTACTGCCTCAGCACAGAAATAACAAGGCATAAGAGCTAACTGAAATGACAAATACTTTTCTATTTAGTGCTAGAGAGATGTTCTACAGTGACAGTATCTCCCTGACTGTGCTGTTAAAGTAGAGCAAGAAAGAAGAAAATCAGAGTGATAAAGGAGAGCATTGCTCTTAATGAGGAACCCCAAGTGTTTTGTAGAAACAGGTGTTGCTCCACTTGATTTCAGAGAGGGCTAAACTGCATTGGTTGATGGAAAGATGCCAATGCATTGTATTATAAAGTTGATAAAGAAACCTGTGACCTTTTTAAATTACTGCAAATCTGCAGCACATTAACAAAGTGCCTTAGTACTTAAAAGTGGAAAAACTTTAATATTTTATGTGCCCCAACTTACCAGAGAAAAGAAATAATTTTTTTTTCGTATTGTAATAAACTTTAACTTTGTTTTCTACAAGCTACCTGCAGCCCAGAAACCACACTCTTAATGAAAATATTGAGCAAAAACTAGAACAAGTTATTAAAGCTTCATGTGAACAGCCAAACAGGGCATTGCTGGCTTCTTTCTGTTTGTATTCCTGCAAAGGTGATATTGCAGCAAGAGTAGATATAGGGCAATAATGGTTATAAACCAAGTAGAAATATTCAGAAAACCAAGGGCATAATGAGATTTAATAATATAGAGGAAATTATGAATCTGATTCTGATTTATATTGGTGGACAAAAACCTGGGATATCTCCTTAGATACCAGTGGAGTCACCTGGGAATAAGTAACAGAACAATTAGTCCTTGTCCCTTGTAGAAAAAAACCTGTAAAATGCTGCCTGTGTTAGTAGAAATGTGAACAGAAAAATGAATTATACTGCAAAATGGAGAGTGTTAACCAGAATGAATACATTTGAGAAGTGAGGGTTAAGCCTTATTTGAAGTATTTTAGGGGGGGCTTCACAAGGTGGAGAGGGTCTACCAGGTAACCCATTGCTTGTTTTGAAGGTCTCTAGCTGTCCCTGCAACGGGTAGAGGAAAGTTGTTCTTAGAAAAGAACATTTCACAGATGAAACAAGAGAGGATCTTGCTGGCTAATGCAAACTGATGGGCTGTTTTCTGAAGAGGTTTTCTACAACTTGAATAGAGCACACATCCAACAGCTCAGGAGAGGGACAATGTGCATGCCACAGGCTCCTGGCCTCTTGGCCAGCTGGATCTTTTAGAATACAAAGGCACATCACCCAACAAAGATTAGCTTTGTTGCTTTGTAATTCTAATAATGGATGGTGAAGTTGCTTGGGCCATTTCAGATCAAATCACAGCTGCTGTTTAATTTTACAAAGCAGTTAGGCTCATTCTCTAAACCCCTGAGCTTTTGAGTAAAAGAAGCAAGTGTGAACACCTTCCCTCTTCCAGGTATCACTCCGTAAATTTTGCTGTATTACAGCTTTCAGGAACATGAATATAAGTAATTCAGCTGACAGCATTGCATGTGTAAGAGTATCAGTCTGACTTTCACAAGGCACAAGCCTTTTCCTCTCAAGATGCTCAGATTAAACCAGAGTGCAGTGCAGCTTTGCAGGTGCACTGTGTTCTGACAAGGCAATGACATTCATAACTAGCTGCTTTGTGTCATCACTTTGAGGTGTTCACTCCTAGGCAATGCTATAAGATGTGAGAGAGGCCAGCTGAGATTAGTTTTACATTGGAGTCTTCAAATGCTGGCTTGGTGGTAAAGATTGTATTTTTTTTTCTTTCAAATACAATTACTGTAGGATTGTACCAGCCACAGTTGTAATCCCTGTTGGCATATTGTGCTGGAGAAGTGAGCTAGTGCAGCTCTGGTATAGTCTTTCAATCAAATAAATGTCTGTCCTGTTGTGTAACCATCAGCTGGGCAAATGATAGAAATGTATGGACTGAGCCTGAGATCTGATCTCATGTCTGAAAACCACTGGACACTAAACTGCTGCTTCTGATTCCATTTAGTTTGGCTGCTTATTTGAGATCATAGAATCATAGAATCATAGAATGGTTTGGGTTGGAAGGGACCTCTGGAGCTCATCTAGTCCAACCCCCCTGCAGTGGCCAGGGACATCCCCAACTAGATCAGCTTGCCCAGAGCCCTGGCAAGCCTCACCTGCAATGCCTCCAGGGATGGGAACTCAGCCACCTCCCTGGGCAACCTGGGCCAGTGTTCCACCACCCTCGTGAGGAGGAACTTCTTCCTAATGTCCAATTTAAATCTACTCCTCTCCAGTTTAAAACCATTGCCCCTTGTCCTTTCATTCCAGGCCTTTGCCTGTGTGAGGACTGTATTTCCAAACTCTCTGGGTACCCACAGCATCAGGAGTACTGAGAGGGTAATATGGGACTTGAGCACTACCTAAAACCAGGACTTGGTGTCCTACCTAATCTCACTTATTTGTATGTTAGTTTGCATACTTAAATGTGCAATTTTTTATTATTGAATTGCCAGAACAATTGGTATTTTAAGGTCCAACTATCTCTTCATAAGAAGAAATCAGTGATTAATATGCTTTACATGTTATTACTTTAATATGTAAAGACAGAAAGGATTTTCAAATGAGGATTGCAAAAGATTATACAACTCCAGTTCCCTCTAAGGCAAGGAAACCTTCCTCCTGATGAAGAACAGAGTGCCATTAACCTCACCCTGTAGATAGTGAGCCATGAATAAGGGACAAAAATCACCTATTTGGCATTGACTTTCAGGAATAAAACCCTTTGGTATACCCTGACATGCAAGTATTACATAAGCCACCATGCATAGCCATGATAAATTAGTTTAGCAAGTATTTTGATACCCTGGTTTTTTTTGGAATTACTGTTCAGAAATATGAAGCTGTAGTTTTCACAGAACTGGGCAATAGCTTTCTTTCACTGGAGGATCATTCCTGATGGTCAAGTGTCATTTATACACAGGAAAAGGTGATGGTAATCAGCAGTGATGTTGCTAATTCTGTGATGTACTATGAGGCACAGTTTCCATCTACAAGTCATCTATATCTTCTCCTATAACTGTATTTCTAGGAGACTCAGACATGCTTGTCTAAAGGCACATTTAGTTCAATTTTTTCTTTCCAGTGGATAGTACTGATTTCAAACCTGACCAACCACTTAAAAACTGAAAGACAATTTAATTATATGATATTCTTCCATTCTCATGTCTATGGAGACGTTAGCAGTTTAATTAATTTTATTTCTGGACCTTTAGGTCAAATATATTTTGAGAACAGCTGCATTTTCTCCTTCAGAAAGAATTTTGCTCTTCTGTAACACATGAGCATCCTGGCAAGCTTCATGAAGCTGTGTGAAGATGGAAGTGGAAACTATTTTTGCTTCAAGATGTTTTCTCCCTTATGTTGCTGTAAGTCTTGGAAGCTATGCACCTTTCACAGGCAATGTCCACTCAGCAGGGACTTGCAGCCTAGCTGTGATTTTACTTTCACTGGTCTCACTCTCTCTTATCATGACTAATACAAAAGAGATTTGGTTTTATTTTCTCTCTTTAAAAGAACTAATTCTAACCCCTCAAGACATGCAGTGCTCCCTGATCTTGCTCCATTCACTTTGCTCCATGCTCTTCAGAGAGGTCACAGATACCTCAGAACTCTACAGATTAGGACTTGAGTGCCTTCACTGGCACTTTTGGCAAGTATTTGTAATCTATATATTTTTTTTCTTAAATGGCTGCTACTGAAATATGGATATAGAGAGGTAATTCAGAAAATAGCCTTAATTGTCTGATAGATCAAAAGTATTGCTTTAAGTAAAGACAGTAAAAGAATTTCAAGATGGCAAAGAAAAACCTAAGATATTCCAGAATTAAAACCATCCATGAAATCTCAATTTGGCTAATGTGTGCCTATTTATTGTGATACTGTTTTAATTATTGTAATTATACTTCTCCCCCCCACACACCCTTCAAGACATCTGCCAGTTTCAACATCCATTTGGCAAGTTGTATCATCTTCATCTTGCTTTGAGAAGATTCCAGCTTCTGTGCTTCGGGGATGTATTGGTCAGGAGATTTGTTGTCTTTTCAAGTGGTTGTGGCCAGAGGGTTAGAAAGATCAGATTTTTTTTTATTGTGGGTGTTTTTCAGCTTTGCTTTCACTTGTGCCTCCTGGATCAGACTTCATGCTGCATTGGGTCCTGCAGTGTAAGATCAAAGCTCTACTCTCTAGAAATCAGCAACCTCTGGGGTGCTGCTTGTAGATGTGGCATTGCCTCTATTAGCATACAGAGCCAGATGGATGAAGAGTTAAATGGCTTTAATATCTTCCAGTAGGAAGGACACTTAAGGGTAAGAGTAGAGTAACGTACCCGGGCAGGAATAACCCAGGTTAGGAACTGATCTGCTGGAAAGCAGCTCTCTGGGAAAAGCCCTGGGAGTGCTGGTGGCCAACAGGATGCCCATGAGCCAGCAATGTGTCCTTGTGGCCAAGCAGGCTAATGGCATCCTGGGGTACATCAGGAAGAGTGTGACCAGCAGGATGAGGGAGATTATCCTTTCCCTTTACTCTGCCTTGCTGAGGCCACAACTGAAGTAGTGTGTTCAGTTCTGGTCTCCTCTGTTTAAGAAGGAAAGGGAACTTCTGGAGAGGGTACAGAGAATGGCTACTAAAATGATTAGAAGACTTAAAGATCTGTCTTATGGGGAAAGGCTGAGAGAGCTGGGGCTGTTTAGCCTGGAGAAGAGCAGGCTGAGGGAGGATCTTATCAATGCTTATCAATACTTAAAGGGTGGGTGCCAGGCTTTTTTAAATGGTGCTCAGTGACAGGACAAGAGGTTAACAGGCACAAACTTGAACATAGGAAGTTCCATCTAAACATATGGAGGAACTTCTTTTCTTTGAAGGTGGTAGAGCACTGGACCAGGCTGCCCAGTAAGGTGGTGAAGTCTCCCTCTCTGGACATATTCCAAATGCAGCTGGACACTATCCTGTGCAACCTGCTCTAGGTGAACCTGTTCAAGCTGGGGGTTGAACCAGATGATCTCCAGAGGTCCCTTCCATCCCCTAACATTCTGTGATTCTGTGAATGGCAGCTTGCCTCAGTGATGCTCAGCTTCTGTTCATTAATCTGTTTTTTTAGCATGCTTCCTTTGTTTACATCCCTGCTAACTGGGCATTCAGTTCTGGAGTGACAAAGGCTTGTCTGATAATTTCCAGTAACATATTCTGGAGGACAGCACACTGCCACAGCTGTATACCTCCAGTGACCTCTCAGTGCTCATTTTCTTTTGATATTAAACCAAGACATTTTTTTTTATCCTCTGTGGCATTTCAAATGAGTCTTGGTTTGGGAAGCCAGACTGTAAATGTAAGAGAACTATCATGATCATTACACAAACACCACCACAAAGTTCACATTCTGCTTGGAGCAATTGAAAATCTTTGCCAGTGTTTTCAGTTATATTGGACTTGGAGGATCTTTTGAACTCATTTCTAGTGCCTTTATATTTTTAACTCATTAATTCAGCTTGAACCCCATTCCAAACTTCTGATGCAGCTGTGAGATGATGCCTCAAATGGTCATTAATATAGCACCGGGAGAGCAGAGCAGTAATGTGTTCATTGCCTGTTTCAGTGGATTTACTTGTGTTTTCTATTTTTCCTGGTTAATGTCTCTTTCTTTATAGCTATTACAGAGCCAAACTACCTGGGTTTCAACTTGAAACCCTCTAGTCCCAGTGCTGACAAGTAGCAAAGAATATAGCCTGCAGTAAGGCTCTGTGCCATGGGATACCAGGCTGGCACAAGGACTCATTCCTCAGCTTACTGACCTGTCATGTTTCTTAGTCTATTAGTCCAATTTGTCCTCCCACTGTGTCTCATCTGTTTTGTAAGTTCTTGAAGCAGGGCATAATCTTGTTCAGCATTTGCTCAGGGTGTAAGGAAATGAAAAGCTGAAGATAAAGTATTCCTTTTCTAAGCTGCTTGGCATGGAAACAAGTATGATGGAAAAATGATGGTAACAGAAGATAATAGGTAATAAATATAGATAATAACTTTACTCCTAACCACTTGAGGAGGATGGGCCATTATTGTTCCTTTGATTTCTCAAGACAGCCTGGTCGTTTGATGCCATATACTTGGAGACTAATAGCTGATATCTTTCAAAGCAAAATTCAGTATGGCTGTAGAAATAATGAAAATGATTGGTTGGGAACACAACAAATTTGAAAGTATTTATTTATACTCCCAAGCCAAGCAGAATGATATTATTTTGTGGGTGAAATGCATTCAATTAAAACTTGAGCTGTAGGGGGAGAACTAAGCTGTTTTTCCAATTCAAATGCAACTTCTTAAATAGTTTAAGCCACAGAAAGTGGTGGAAGATATTCAAGTACCCAACTATTGCATCTAGTGAGTTTGAAGTTGACTTTGGCTTTGTTTCAAAACTCATTTTTCTATTTAAAAATGAATCTAAATGAAAGGTATAGATCCACTTCCATATTCCTGTCATCTTTTGATCAAACAAAACAATATGATCTCCTCACCTACTTTGCTGCAGCTGGACAGAAAAATAGAATTATTTTTCAAGAGGGAAGCCACTTTTGCCCACACTAATGTGACCAATATTCATCCATTTTTCAATCAGCTTAAGTGGCTATACTCATTAAAGCTCCATAGTGTGTTTACTTCTAAACCTTGTCCGTATCTATTTTCATTTAAGTGACTGTAGCAGCCCAGCATATTCCCATTTCAGATCTACTTTTAAGGAAATCAAGCAATTATCTTCAAAGCATCTATCAATTAGAAAATACATGTCAAAAACTGTACTAAGTAAATGGCTTCATAATTACAGCTATGCTGAGATGTTTGACAGAGAATCTCCTGCTGACAAAACCCCAGGTACCTGCAGGGTTTCTATAAGGTCAAAAGAAACCTGACATGGAGGTGCAGAAGCTTTAACACTTTTAAAGCTGCTCCCAGAATGTGAACTGATGACCTTTCTGACATTGGAAGGTAAATAGGGAATGAATTCATGCACTGTGACCTTACTTTGGATAGTGACATCATTTAGTGGCATGGTGGTGACAGGTTGATGGTTGGACCATCTTGGGACCAGTGCTGTTTAATATCTTTATAAATGACTTAGATGTAGGGCTTGAAGGATTGGTAAGTAAGTTTGCAGATGATACTACGTTGGGGGATGCTGTGGACTCCATTGGAGCTCTCCAGAGATATTTAGATAGGTTCGAGGTCTGGGCAGCCACAAATCAAATGAAATTTTACCAAGAGTAAGTGCCGGGTTTTACATTTGGGGTTTTACACCTACTTTCTGGGGAATGTTAGACTGGAATGCAACACAACTGAGAGGGATCTGGGAGTAATAATAGAGAGTAAAATGAAGATGAGTCAACAGTGTTCCTCAGCAGCAAAGAGAACCAACCGAATCCTGAGGTGCATCAAGCACTCCATCACTAGCTGAGGGAGAGAAGTGATAGTTCCACTCTACTTGGCACTGGTGCAGCCTCACCTGGAGTATTGTGTGCAGTTCTGGGCTCCACAACACAGGAAGGACATGAAGTTGTTGGAGAGCATCCAGAGGAGGGCAACAAAGATGGTTAGGGGCTTGGAGGGGAAGTTGTATGAAGAAAGGCTGAAATCACTTGGCCTGTTCAGTCTGGAGAAGAGAAGACTGAGGGGGGAATCTCATAGCAGTTTATAACCTCCTCACCAGAGAGGGAGCAGTGGGGGCTAAGCTCTTCTCTTTAGTGGACAATGACAGGACACAGGGGAATGGTATGAAGCTATCCTGGGGGAAATTCAGGCTGGATGTTAGGAAAAAGTTTTTCACCCAGAGGGTGGTGGAGCATTGGAACAGGCTCCCCAGGGAGGTGGTCATGGCTCCAGATCTTGTGGAGTTTAAGAGATACTTGGGCAATGCCCTTAGTCACCTCGTGTGGTCTTGGCCTTTTTAGCCCTCCCTAAATCTTCATTCACAAAGCCTAGCCATGAGAATGGGAGTTGGACTTGATGATCCTTGTGTCCCTTGCAACTCAGGTTGTTCTATGATTCTATGAAATCTCTCCACTGTTTTTTCACCGTGGCAAAGCATGTGATTGGAATTAGTGTGGAACCCCTTTCTGACTTGGGCATTGCTAAATGTAATTTGGCATGTACTTGAATAGGTAAGTGTATGTGACTGCAAAACCACCAACTTCTGGAAGCAAGGACTGGTTATCCTCCCACTGTTAACATTGTGAATGAAGTCAAACCCCTTACTTAGCCATCCCTGAGGAACAGGCAGTGATGAATTACCTGCCTTGGGGAGGAATTCCTGGCTGTGTAACATGAGAGGAAACACAACAAAAGTCCAGTCAGATAATTGTTGAGGAATTGCCCATCTTGCAAAGTCTTATGACTGTTACAGGGAATAAGTGTGCTGGGGTGTGCACTCACCAGAGACTTGCAGGTATCACTCTGAAAGAGCAAAGAATGAGTATATTATAGAAACTATTCTAGGAATAGCTTGAAAGCAAGAGGTGCGAGATAATCTTACTTTGATATAGTCAGGGATACAGACCAGAGAAAAGAATGAGTATATTATAGAAACTATTCTAGGAATAGCTTGAAAGCAAGAGGTGCGAGATAATCTTACTTTGATATAGTCAGGGATACAGACTCTTAGAGTCCAGCTCTGAGTGTATATTTTTAGCTTCATTTTGCAAAAGGGAAAGTGAATAAGAGTTCTCTGGTCTGGGAAAGAGTTTCCTCATGTGTCTTCTTTTCAATATTTCATGTGGGACTTTCTCAATATAAGCTATTGGGGACCTTTCAAACCCATTAGTTTGAACAATGAATCAGTAACCATTTTGCTGTTTTCTTCTAGGACTTGAACCTCAGTCCTATAGAGCTAATATATTTTAGTGCAGCAAGTAAGTTCCCCATCAGGTAGCTGTATGGTGTTTGGATCTTTATTTACTGGCTTCAAGAGCAGCATATAGAGTGGATATCTAATTAGGAAGGGGTATCTGCAGATTTTCTTTTACAGGACACCTTGTTTGGACTAGATGATCATTATAGGTCCCTTCCAACTGAAATAGTTCTGTTCTATTCTAGCCTAGTCTAGTCTTCCTTCTCTCCCTGGCTGGTCATCTCTCTGCCCTCACTCTACTGTAGGAGTGTGCCCTCTGAGCAGCTGGCTATGCCTCTGGTGCTGAGTGCTCCTGTTGCAAAGGTGAGCTTCCAGCAGCAAATATCTCATCCTGTACTGGATGCTTCTGGCTCCTATGTCTTTTACAGAGCAGAGCAAATCAGACAACTTATTGAGCAAGGCTAAGCCAAGACCTGCATTGAGTCTGAACAGTTTATTAAGCAATTTTGTCTGTCATGTATTTTCCATGTCAGAGAATTGTCTTTAAACTTTAGCACTTTGAAGTTCTTGTGCTGTAGCTACAGCTTCCCCAGAGGCACATGGGGCTTTGTTGCTATCACAGCACATCTGTTGGTTGATGTGCCATAGTTATAAAGTTGTTCCATCACCTCTGTGTAGACTCTAGCAGCAGGATTCAGAGAGAAAGCAGAAAACATCCTTATAAAAATGAGGTCATTTTCTGTTAATTAATTCAGATGATCCACTGTTTAAAAAAAACAAACCAACAACTAAAAAAGCATTTTCTTAGCAATGTGCTCCCTGAGAACACATGCCTCATTAATTCTGAGCATTTCACCCTCTATGAACTATTAAAGCCTAATAATAACCATTTCACAAGGAAAGCCACTCCTTGCATACTTACCACCCAAGAAATATCCTGGTAATTTATATTTCCTGCCTTCTTAGGCTGAAGAGCCATGTAGTTGTCCAGTCTGCTGATTGTTCCCTCTCAGTATTATCCATCACTCCTCATGGAAGTTATTTTCTCAGCCTCTGAGAGGCCATTTGGGCAAAACCAATGCTTAGGTGTACAGCTTCCCCCAGTGCTTAACATAAGGAGGAGTAAAGGTAAGGCACATGAAGCAGTTAACCTCTAAGCTGGAATTCAAGAAGCTGGGGAAAAAAAAGGACAAAAAAAGGAGGAGGAAATAAAAGGAAGGACAAAAGGAACAAGGAGCACGAATCAAAAGTAATTCCACTGGTTTTTATTTCACAGCTTTTGCTGAGGATTTTGACTTCCTCCTGCTTGGGTTCATCAGAAGAGATTTATATAGGCAGTGCTCAGAAAATGCTGTCATATTTTTCCTATGCTGGTGTGGCTTATGTGCTCATGTTTCTGTCAGTTAGGGCTGATGGGAAGAAATGCAATCCCAAACTTCCAGTGAAATGGGGAAACCACTGCAAGAAGCTCTCTAGCTGACATCACACTGCAGAAATTATTTTCCTAACCAAAATGAAGATCTTTAATAAAAGCTTATTACCACCCTACTAACGTTTGGGTTGTTTTTTTTACACCAGTGAAAACTCTGACAGTTCACCCAAAACTAACTCCAGAAGCAGAAGCTCTTACAAAAGACTGAAACTTGAAATCTACTTATTTTTGACTCTTGTGTTCAGTTCTGAGCAGTACAGAGCCCAGCCAGCTCCCACCTAGGCAGATTAGTTCAAAATAGCAGTCACTTGTGAAAGGAACTGTGCATGTCTCCCTCTGGGCATTTCCCTATCTTCCCTTCTTCCACATGCTGCTCTTTGGATCCTGAAGGTCTTCCTGGGGACATTCTCAGAAGTGTCTCAGCTGATATTCTGTTGCAGATAAAGAATATCTCTGTTCCCACCCCCTGCATTTAGAATTTTTTCCTGGAATTGTTCCTTCTAGAGGTACAGAGACTCTTGTTTATGAAGATGTCCTGGTTCTATTATTTTCTACTTTTAGTTCATTTGTGCTGGAACCATCTCAGTAACCTCACAACTGAGGTGCCCAGGAGTCTTTGTAACCATTTCAGTGTTAAGGGCAGACTGTCTTCAGCACTTTTACTTCTTACAAGTAATTTCTGAAGGTATGTGTTCATTATGAGGCTGACAGTGCCCTAGAACTGTGCCTTAGAAGCAATGAAGCATTGCATTGGTGGGTATTGCTCAAAGAAAGTTGTTTATTTCCTCAGGCCAACAAATGCAGGGAAGTTATTGCACTCAGCTGCTACTTCTATGCATCTGGAAGCTGAACACAACTACACCCAGGCAAAAATCCCCAAACATCTTTTGCACCAGATAGGTGACACTGGGTCCTCTGCTCCCATTTGGGCTGTTTTCAACCTAGGCAACAGTTTAGTGTTAACCTCACAAGCTTTGTCCCTCCTCAACTGGGCAAGCTTTTAAGTCCCAGCTATTTAAACAGCTGATTCTCATTCCCTACACCTGTTTTATTTTGCCCATTAAGGCCAATTGCCTTTGGGAGCCTTTGGTAGAATAGGATGACCTGGGACAAGGATAGCGCAAAATATTTCTACTCCAAGAAAAGGATGTGTGCAACTCCCCTTATATTGGGATCTGGGGAATGGTTAGAGGATCAGGAGATGAAGTTGCAGTCTCTTTTTTTTTTCATCTTAAAATTATGCAGCCCTGGTAAAAGTGTTGCACATCCTAGTGAGTACATTAGTGTTCCACACTCCTTGACAAAAAAAAAAGAGTAAATTCCAAGCTATTGTGATGCTTTGTGGTTTGAGTTTCCTAGCAACAGTTCTTCCTCCAAAGGTGACCCTTGTCATTTCAGAGTGCCTGAACCTGCAAATTTGAAATAGCCTTGCATGCCTATAATGTACTTTAAATAAGCCTTTTCTTTATGAGAGCCTCATTTCCCATTAAGTGGATTTTATTTCCAAGTCTCATGATAGCTTAATGATAAAATATGATAATAGTTGTGCTTAATGTGAATAGAATCATAAAGGAGGTAAGTGGTTTCTTTTTCAGAAATGCACTTGACTTAATGTTTAATAAACCAGCTGGTTTTTCAGAAACTTGTCTTCTCTAAGGTTGAGAAAACCAGCTCTTATTTACTGAATGAAGGGTTTAGGACTTTAGAAATTATATCTATTACTCATAGTATATTTGATATCCTACAGTGTGACTAGTAAGGAATTTCCCAGAATTAATCTCAGCACGGTAGGGGTTGGAAGTGACCTCTGGAGATGATCTGAAGTAGGTTCTCCTAGATCAGGTTGCACAGGAGCATGTCCAGGTGGGTTTTGAAAGTCTCCAGAGAAGGAGACTCCACAACCTCTCTGGGCAGCCTGGTCCAGTGCTCTGGCACCCTTAGAACAAAAAAAATTTCTCCTTATGTTTTTCCATGGAAATGTGGAACTTTCTGTGGTCTAGTTTGTACCCATTGCCTTTGTCCTATCAGTGGGCACCACTGCAAAGAGACTGGTGCCATCCTTTTGACACCCACCCTTTAGATATTGATAACCATTGATAAGATTCCCCCACAGTGTTCTCTTCTCCAGGTAAACAAAACCAGCTCTCTCAGCCTTTCCTGGTCAGAGAGATGCTCTAGTCCTCTCATCATCTCTGTAGGCTCTGCTGGACACTCTCCTGTAGTTCCTTGTTTCTCTTGAACTGAGGAGCTCAGAATTGAACACAATAGTCCAGATGTGGCCTCACAAGGGGAAAAGAGAGGGGGAAGAGAACCTCCCTTGACCTGCTAGTCACACTCTTCTTAATGCACCCCAGGAGACCATTGGCCTTCTTGGCCACAAAAGCACATTGCTGGCTCTTGGTTAACTGCTATTCCACTTTTACTTGTCTTCCATTTTACTTATCTTTATTTTTCTTTTCTTTTTCGAAACTCAGGAAACACCTCCAGGGATGGTGAACCAACCACCTCCCTGGGCAGCCTGTTCCAATGGCTCACAANATCCAGCCTTTCCAGGCTTGTTTCCCTCTCCCATTCCATGGAGCATGCCAGAGGTGTGTAGGAGTTTGGCTTTAGTGCTGTGGCAGTGCTGGACTTACTCCTTAAGGAGGAAGAGTGTCAGAGCTGGTCCTCACAAGTTGGAGTCCCTTGACACACACACACACACACACACAAAATGATTAGTCAGTTGAACCATGTTGCCCTCCAGGTTATCCTGCTTGATCCCCCTCAGCACCAGAAAGCACCCTCACTGCTCACAAAAGGAACTTGTCAATTTGCAGCAAATTAGCTGAGGAGGAACTTTAATGAGGTTTTCTTGGTGTGATTGTCACTCTCCACCCCAGGTCACCTTCCATGTTCATATCTCTCTGTTTTGTAACCTTAACTGAGGCTAGGTAGGCAGCATGGTTTTGGTAAAATACTCATTAAAGGAAGAATGTTTCCATGTATTTCACTAGTATGACATTCAAATGGAAAAGAAAAAGAAGTTATTTTCCTGCCCCCCATGCTGAGCAAACAGATTAAATGCAGCTGTCTTGCTGGAAGCAATAATGGGATAAATCACACAGGTATTGTTACTAAGGAAGACTTACTACACAAGGAGTTCTTGCTATCTATCCAGCATGACACAGACTGGAGGGAAAGACATGCACTTCCTATTACCTATAGCAGCTACACATCTCCAACAGGTTTTTTTTGTAACTGATGTCAGCATTAAGGAAATGAAATCTAAGGTTGCTGTGGGAGAGGAGAGTTATAACCCAAGTATTTGAAGGTAAAGTGAGCCCAGGCTTGGAAAAGTTGATGTAGAGTGATCAAAGGGAATCATTCATCTTTCACAGAGAATGAAAAGAAGAGCTGTAGGTGAGGAGAAACCTCTTTCTGTTACATTAAAAAGAGTGGAAGAGACATTTCTAGACACAATTTACTTTATGCAAATCTCAGAACTCATTATGCACATTCAAAAGTGTTTTTAAGGCTTGAATATATTTTCAAATGAAGAGAACCAGTGGTATGTGAGAAATCATCATATAAAATTAAGAAAAAGCAAAGAATCTTCATCCCAGCAACTCCAGGGCTATTTTTAGAGCTTATTCTAATCTTTTCTTTCTTCTGCCAGCTTACTATCTGATGGCAAAATTTTTAGCAGCCTGGATTTGATTCAACTCATCTCGGAAATATGCAATTCAGCTTGCCTTTCCTGAAGAGTAAATTGTTACCTGAATGTGGATGATCCCCTATTGTATTAGAGAACTATGCCTGCTTTAAAATCCATATGTTTTATTTTCTTTTGGCTATGAAGAGGTAGCTGTTGCTATAACCCTCCACATTTTGAGATCTGAAGGAAAGCAAACCTCTTTGTTCACAGAGGAATCCCATCTGGTTGGCTTTATCAACAAATAATCAATCTGCTTCTTCCAAAATATGCAAAGTATTTTGCAATAGCCTAAATGTATTTAATAGCCTAAATACATGAAATGATGAATTGGCTAAAAATACCAGAATTTGGCAATTTGATGGTGACAGGCTGAAAAGTGTTAGGGAGACCTTTAGACTGCAGTTGTCTTCTGTATTAAAGGCAGAAAAAGCAGCTAACTTCATCCTTCTTACAGAGAAAGAAGAGCAAGACACCTTACTCTGGTCCTTTCAATGTTTCCATCTCTGTATCTCTTTTCTACATCTTGTCAGCTTCACATTTCTTTTATCTTCATTTTGGCAGTTGTATTTATATTCTATTTTCTCCTCCATTTACTCATTTCACAAAGAGGACTAATAAATTCTTCACATTGATGACTCTCCAGAAGTCTCTATTTTTTTTACTAGCTTCTAGTCACCTTTGTTCTTTTTCCAAATTTTCTCTGCTTGTTCTATGACTTTTGACTTTCAGAGCACAGTTTCCTCCATTTGATTGTTTTGCTTGAACATCTAATTGCTTCTCATCCCTGCAGACACTACTTCCCTGACATTTTATAACAAGACTTAATCAGGACATTTCCACTCATTTTTTTTCTGGCAATAATCATCTGAAGCCAAAAGGAACAATGGGAGGATACCCATTTTGTGAATTTTTATGAATAAACTTCCCAAAAGTTTTGAAATACTTCTCAAAAAGCATCCTTTTGAAACACTTCTAGTATTAATTCACCTTTTAATGCAGCTTTTATAAGCATTTTGAAAAGATTTCTGTTTGCTAGCTGAAAACTACTTGGGAATTAAATTACTAATTTACAGCAATTTTGAGGTGAGATAAAATTCAATACTTAAAGCTATAAAAAAAATTTGCCAGCTCTGTTGTTAACTATTTCTCACAGGAAGGGAAACTAATTTCTAGGTCCAGCTTGAGACATACTTGCATACATTTAAAAGAGTATTCTAACATGGACCTGAATTGACAAATTATGGTGAACACCAACAGGAACTTTTGCAGTGTTTGCAGCTGTCTGAGGGACTAAGGCACTGTAAGTAGCACAGAGAAGGTTACTGACATCTGGGATGTGACCATGTTTCTCCAACATGGTAACCTGCTCCATCACGATAGCATAAATAAAACATGCAGGAGGTGAATCCAGGCTTTGTTCCTCCCCAAGGAATAGCATGGATCATGTTACTTGGGAAGACTTTGCTGGGCACATCACACTGGGGCACAAGATACCAAAGTGTGCAGCACTGGAGCTTTGTAGATCATTTTTCTTAGTATAGGCCTAACTCTTTCTTTTCTTTTAATCTAATGAAACAATCATAGAGAAAAATAGTCTCTTTCTGTGTCTGCCACTGGCATGTGCTATCATGTGTCTGCAGCTCATGGCAGACTGATCCCTTCTATCATAGAATTGTTGAAAGATTAGAGTTGGAAGGGACCTTTAGAGGTCATCTAGTCCAACTCCTCTAACTAGATCAGATAGCCCTGTCCAACCTGACCTGGAATGTTTCCAGGGATGCAACATGAACCTTCTCTCTGGGCAAGCTGTACCAGTGCTATCTCAGTGGCTTTATTCCACTGGAGTGGGCAACTCAGCATCTGGAATAAATCAGCCCTTTAATAAACTATCTGAGAGCTCCAGTATCCCAGCCTGGCTGATACAATCTGTGTTGCTTTCATGGACAAGGTCTTGGCTTTTTCTTCTCATGTTAGTGAAAGGATTTTGCTCCTTCTCTGTTGCCTGGACAGGTCCTACCAGCTTTAGGTGGCTACTTAGTGGATAGGCTCTGAAACTGGGCTCTCCAACAGATCAAATAAGCCAGAGACTGCAAAGAGGTAATATGAGAAAAAATTGATCAGAAGCATGAAACACAGTGATTCCTAAAAATCTCTGGTAAAAAAAATAATCTATGCAAAAAGGCCCTGCACCATTAACCAGTATCTGCTTTTATGTGGTCAGAGAAAGGACCTGGAGAAGGAGAAGAACATCCTATCCTCTTCTCAATGTCTGATCTCAAAAGCTTTCCTAATCTTTTGTCTAGTATAACCTTAAATGCAGCTTTAAGCACTCTGTTGTTGGCCTTACTTTTTCCCTCACCCTGTTCTGACCAAGCAGTTTGATCAACTTTGGATCCTGCAGATTTGCTTGTTTTTCTTTAGGATGAAAAATCTGTGACCAAAAACAGTGCCTTTGGTGGTGTCCTGTTTATTTGCTGATCCCAGGAGAAACTCAGTGGGAGGCAATGAGCTTTTTTGTTCCTTGTGCTTATTCCAATATCAGTGGTCAGGCCTAGGAGAAACCTAAGCAAGGCATCTGTAGCCCTCTCCTGGGGCCTGAAGCAATTAGTGGTTCTGGTCCTACTTTCCAATGTTTAATTAGTTTGTATATCTGACATTTGTTGTTCTCAAAGCCAAAGGTTGCCACAGCTCTGGTCTGAGCCCAGGAGGGAAGGAAGGGCTTTGCAAGGATTTTTGCATGATACCATCACACGAAATGCTAACAGAGCAGAGAGGCAGAAGGGGCAGAATGGCTTTTTTGATGCTGCTTTTGCATGCTTCCTCACAAGCCTGGCCTGAACAGAAACCTTCCAGTCAGGTGGACACTTCTTGTCAGTTATGGGAATGTCTATATCAGCTACAAGCTAGGATTATGTAAAGATGGCATGGGCAAGAACAAATTTCACCTAGTCCTCTTAGAAGTCCTTCAGATTCATTGTGGCAAGTGAAGAACATCTAAAGAACCTTGTTAGGCATTGGAAACAACTAATCAAAAAGCTTTAGATATTCAGTGGCCATTTTGGATCAAAAAGGCCCTGAAGATCCTTCTTAGCCTAAAGACAAAAGAGAAAGTTTGAGGGAAAATGCTTTCCATACTTGTAGGGACTATAAATACTGCTGTGTATACTAGGAGAAGGCTTCCAACAACCAGTGATGGATAGCACTTGTTTCTAGACAAAAGAGCTAGTGATAAACTAGCCTTAGAAACAATGCCATTTTGATTGCAGGCCTGCTTCTCTTCTCTACTTGAATTATAATTTTGGTGGATACTATTTCAAGGCCTGCTATAGCTAGGAAGGGTCATCTCATGGCCACATATCCCAGCAACGTGGAAGGGTAGCATAAAACTGGGCCACTCTGTGCCAAGAAGGAGCTTTCTGCTGCATCCTCTGCAGGTTATTCTCCTACAGCCTGGCCAGATTTGCTGAAGCTCCACTTTGATTCACTCTGCTGCCATTATGCACCCATGGGGTGTAAAGGGGCCCTAAAAAGAAGTTGTTGCTTTGAGACATAGCAAGATATTAATCTTTTGTGGAAGACTGTTGAGGAAGTGTGGTGGAGAGAGGATGTAACAGCCAGGGTACATGACCCATTTGGCTTCCTTTTGTAGGGAGATGTTGGAGAAAGCCTGGCAGTGTTAATTTATAGTTGGACTCGAGGATCTTAGAGTTCTTTTCCAACTTTAATGATTCTATGCTTCTAAGGGTAACATCTTTTCTGATAAAGATGCTTGGCAGGCATGTTTTTCCTTGCTGCTTTGAAGGATGGCTCCAGCCTTCAGTGTGGTTAGAAAGGAATTTTCCTGTGTTTTGTTTCTATTAAGTATTTATTTCTTATGTAGTTTTCACATTTTTTTTTGGGTGTGTGCTCCTAATTGTTTGTGACACAGCTTGTTTGCTCTGGCAGTGCTTTGTAGATGCCCTGCTGAGGAGATTTCAGGAAAGCATGATTCAGAAAGCAAGTTAGAAATGTGGCTTATTAGTCAACACACCAAGGAGCAATAGAAGTTTAAAAAAACCCATAAAATCATCTGTGGTGGAGCTGCTCTTGCATTGGACAAAGTTTTCAATGCTAAGCTGGGCTAAGACCCACATTTCTAGTGCCAGAGGCTCAGCATGTGAGCACAAAGCACATCTGCCTGGCAAGAAATGCTTGCTGGGTTTGAAGTTTAATTCAATTCAATTTGTTGTTAATAAAAGAAGAAGACTATGCAGCCACATATCTGTGTGTATTTGTGAATCTGCAGCTTGTTAACAAATACCAAATCAGAGTGATTATATTCATATTCCAGCACAAATCATTCAAAGGAACATGACCGAATGGTGAAACTATCGACTGGGAGTTGTTGTTTTCTTGATGAAGGAGGTTTGAAAGCATAGAGAAGCTGAGAGCTCTGTTGTGAAAACTATTGAGTCTGTGCAAAACTGACAGGGTGAGTTTAGTTGATTTAATCCAGATGTTTGCAATTTTCAGGAAGAAAGAAGAGGCATCAATGAAAATTCATAAGAGTGGTGAGAACGTGCATAATGAGACACTGGAGAGAAGGAAGGAAAGCAGAAGTGTCAGGGAGGATTAGGGGGGAGTGAGTGTTTTGCTCTGTTTCTATGTATTGGAGCAGCCAGCCATGTTTGAATTTCAATTTGACATCATTTGGAAATGCATTGTCTTGTAACACTTTGCTAGGCTGTGTGTTGGGGATTTCAAGAGAATCTAAAAGCATCAGGCACCACAGGGCTGTGGAAATTCAATGAGCCAGATATGGTGCTTCAGAAACTGTGGTGGCTGTCTGATTTTCCTTAGCTCTTTAGGAAGTCTTGGCATGGGTCATACCCTAGCNGGATTCTATGATTCTATGATCTTCCAGTCCTATTTCTTTCATGCTTTTATTTCAGTATGAGAATATCATCACCTACCAGACTTTGCTGTTTATTACATTTTCAAGTATTTTTCAGCTTTCCCACCTGATACACTCAGAGTTAAGTAAACTTAGATACATATACAAAGGCATCTGAACATCACCTCTCAGTGAAGCTTGCTCCTGCTTTATAGCAGTGTAAAGTGTGACAATGATCAGTGCCAGAAAACACATGTAGCCATCTGTGTTGCAAAGTCTCTCATACAGACTGGTCCTGCTTTTTGGCTTGCAAATTTGTTGAGGGATCTGGTCCAATGGATATGTTTGGAATTCTTTCTCTTTCCTAGCTTGTACAAAACACAGACTAGATAAATCACAGAATCATTAAGGTTGGAAGAGACCTCTGAGATCAAGTCCCACCATCTACCTATAAACACCATGCTTTGAGGGGAATTCCTCAGGAGGGATGATGGAAGCACTGTCATTTTTTGGATAACAGCTGAGGACTTTGGCTGTACATTCATTCTGCTCCAGGAGTAGAAATTGATCCTGTCTCAAAGAAATCTATAGTTTTCTTCTGATAATTATGAGAAAAGAATCCTTTTCTTTATGTCTAAGAAGTGCAACATAGCAGAGATTATTGATGCACATTTGATGAGAAAACAATGCAGGACATGCTTACAACAGGTCTCCTATTAGAGTATTTTGTAGTTTAGATTAGTTCTTCATGTACTTCTAAGTTTCCTATTTGACTTCTCATCTCGAGTTCCACTGCAAAAGACATTTTGATGGTGAACATAAAGAACATCTGCTGAACTTCATATTCTGAAGAGATCCTCATCAATTTAGATGGAGTGGCAGGAACTGACCCAAGGTTAGCAAGGACAGTTGGGTTTGTTTGTGCATTTGTTTTAGGTAATAAAAATGTGGTTTGAGAGCACTAATAAGAGCTGCCTTAGATAAAAGCATCTGAGTGACTGCCTGGAGAGAAGCATTGTGTTGCTCACCTGGAAAACACAGTGTTTAAAGCATTATTTTCCCACCCACATTTGTTCATTTAGCCCAAAGCATTAGAGACATGCAGTCCTCAAGATCTGGAGTAGTGATTTCCAGGTCTTCATTTTTCTGAGCCAGACTGTGAAGATGATTGAGCTAAAGTAATTTTTTCACATCTCCTGTCACAATTTTCATGGCATAATGCAACTTCTAGACCTACTTTAGTTCCAACTGGCAATTACTGGGTTGTTTATTCTTTTAACACATGACACTTGAAGTACATCAAAGAAAAGTGCAGTTATGCTGCTGTACAATCAGATCTTTTCATCATTTCTCTGGAAGTCAACATTATTTCTGGAAAAGAAAGATTGCCCAGAAATCTTGTACACCATTCAATTTTGCAATGAATTGTTACTAATTTTATGCCAGTGCAAGCAATTAAAAAAAAAAAAGGTTGGTAATTATAGACAGAGAATGCCACAATACTAAAGATATTTCAAAGAAGGCATTTCTATTTCTTTTTTGGATGCCCAATGTTTCTGAAATGAAATCCATCTGGCATTCCTTCAGTAGTTAACACTATTTCCATCCCCAGTGGGAAAACACAGGGAATGCAGAAGCCCCATTATAAATGACAAGCAGCATTGCTTTCAGAATTTGTCTCTGTTCATGTACAAGTTTGGTTTTTTTTTTCCTGTTTGAGAGCACAAAGTTTTATTTAATTGACTGACTGGATGCAGAATGTTTTGCAGCCCAATTAGAAAGAGGTGAGATTCACCATTCTTGCCATGCAGGATTTCTATGCTTTAAAGTGCACAGCAGGGCAGCTTTTGAGCATTTTCTGTTCTTGTATCCAGATGTAAAGAGCACAGCAACTCTCTGGACCTCTGTTGAAACAGAATTAGTGGAAATCACATCAATTTATTTGAAGGTTCATTGTATGGACATTCTTTTAAATGGAGGCCAGTTAAATAATCTGCCCCTTTCCTTACAAAAATCTTTCCAGTGCTATCAAAATGCTCCATTATAGTAGTCTCAGTTCAGTTTGTTTACATATTAAAGGAACTACATGAAGGAAAATACAATTTCAGAGGCCATGAAGGTGTCAATACTTCCCAATTTGCACACAAGGTTGCATTCTGCCTGGCATTGATACTTACAAAGTGGATGCTCTTGTTTCTGATTTTTACTGTCTGATGCCACTGTCACACTTATAACATCACTGAAACACAGGAACTCAAGTGATACTGGTTTGTTTTTTTTTGTTAGTGCTACAAATATTTTACAACTGTAAATATTTATACTACTGTAATATTTGTACTACTTCTTGTGCACCTTTTTTGTAAGTATAGAGATTAGATGTTGGATTAGACCTGTAATGAGGTCTGGTTCTATTTTTGACAGGAAGCAACAGCAGGTAAATGGCAATCAGCATAGAGGAATATATGTTACAAAAGCTACCAAAAGCTCTGTTCTTTGGACACTCTGTTTAAAATACAGTTAGTATTTTTTTATAGCAGAGTATAAACATACACAATATATTTGCTAATGGTTCCAGTGTCTGTTCTGATGGCTAATTCTTTCTCAGCATTGCTAGCAGAAGTTATCTGTCCCTGTTGAGGACATGGCTGAGAAAAAAGAAAAGGTAATTTAAAAAGAAATTTATGCTCAAAAGTTGTTTTTTTTTGAAAATTTTGTGAGGGAAGTTGCCATTTCTTTGTAACAGAAATATTCATTGGAATGTAAAGTTGTGGCCTGAATCCTTGCTCCTTCCAAAGCTGTGGTGTTTTGTCCTTTAGTAGCTATTTTCTACAGCTGTAGGCTTCCTGCTGAGGCACAGAGAAAGAGCTCACACTTGCTTAAGAAAAGGAGGAAAGGAATTAAAACTCTAAGTGGCAGCAAAGTTTTGAACATGCTCTACATGCCAACCAAGTGCATGGCCCAGCATGCTGCTTTGGTTAAACAGCAGGTAAAAAAACCCCAGATGTTTCTTTATTATTCACTAGTATTTCCATCCTAGACTTGGAAAATTCACTCTGTCCAAACTGGTTTGTGTTTTAGTTTTGAACCAACAGCCATTCTCTGATAAAAAAACAATTTGTTCCTCTAGAAAATGCCAAACCAAGCTCTCCTTTTGGTCTTGGTGAATTCTTGGGACAATGAGTTCTTTGGATTTGAGTAAATGTATTGCTGCATGTTAAAATGCAATGCTCTTTAGCTCTTGTATTGTCAGAAAACATAACTGGGAACTCCTGCTATTATTCACTGTTTGCTGTTATTTACATTCTCCCTTACTGAAACAGAACAAAGAGTTTTCATAAATTTCTGTAATGCTAGTCACTGTGCTTTATTGTTCTGCCTTCTGTTGTTGTTAGCCAAACTAGGTCATCTTTAAATCCCAGCTGCCTTGAAACTTCTTGTAAAGTAGGTACAGAATTTACCTCTCTTGGATCCTTCAGTAGGACATTTCAAGGAGAAGTGGAATGCTTTTGCTAACCATTAAGCCACTTGATTCTGATGTTGACTCCTGGGTCTCAGGTGCATACTATGTGCCCTCATACTACATGCCCTTGGTAACTTCTTGTTCTTTAATTTCTGAGTTTCAAGTGCCCAAACCAGAGAAGATAGAACAATAACTAACATTAGTCCTTGTGGGTTATATGAAAGAGTAACCACAAAGTTCTCACCACTAGAGGAAAAGAGGATGCAGATGAAATCTCAATGCTCAGATTCACAGAAGTGTTTGGGTGTTTAGGACTAAAGCCACAGAAGGACCAGGGTAAATCATTGCCACCTTAGCCACTGGAGCCATGGGGCCTATGCCACTGAAATCCTCAAAGCACTTGCTCAGATCTTGCTGCCTGGCCCAAGAGACACTGACACATCTGCCAGCCAATTCAGGCTGCCCAGGGAAGTGGTGGAGTCACTGTCCCTGCAGCTGTTTAAGAAATGTATGTATGTGCTACTTAGGGATGTGGTTTAGTGGCATGGGAGTGATAGATAGATGGTTAGACTTGATGAGTTTAGAGATCTCTTCCAACCTTAATGATGTGAATCATCACAGCACCATTGTTGGCAGAAGAAGAGTGACAGCCTGTGTGATCTGAGGGCTTCAACTCTGGAAGTTCTGAGCTTTAATATCTCTGCATCAGGAAACTTGTCATGAGAATTGAGCACCCTTTGAGCTATCCCTGCACATAGTCATTAACTCAGAGCTACTCATTCAGCCTTGTTCGTACGATAGGTCCTTAAAGCTAAGATTCAAGCTTTATAATGTATTCCAGTTACACTTATCATTAAAGAGAATTCTGCATTGCTAGGCACACAGTTTGTTTTGCCCTCCTCTGTCATTTTAGGTTTGTCACTTCAAAGATCTCTTTGAACCTGGATTTGTGTTACCTAATGACACAGAACCTCTCTGCGTACAACTTGGCAAGAAGAAAGCAAGTAGACAGGTTTGTTCCCAGCAGGTGGTTTATTTGCTTGTTCAGCTTACAGTGGTATGGGAAGGTTTCCCTCCTTTCTCAGGGGTGGTACTGTTGTATTATTCTCCAATTAATATTCTGCCCAGTAAGAGTTCTTACAGATTGTATCCAGTCTGATAGTAGCAAATGATCTTGAAGAACAAATCCTTCAGGTACAATCACAGATGTTTTAGTGAAAATGCTTAAAGTACTTTCAGGTGTTGTTTGTTTGGGTTTTTTTTTCCTCCTCTTTAAAAATATTTGTGGATATTTGTACCCTAGGTAGGTTTAAGAAAGTGCTGACTGAGAAATTTTACATTTAATGATTAAGTTCCTCTAAAATTAATAAAACAAAAAGGCTTTTTGCAGTGTTGCTTTTTTCTTTCTCAAATAAGCTGTTGTAGTTTTTTACATACTGGTTGCAGTATGATTAGTGCTACACCAAATGACCAACAGTAGTTGCTTTTGCCTTTTTCAACTTTATGAGGACTAGGTTGTTTGACTTGTAGACCTTTGGGAAGGCAGAATAACCTTGACTGCTTTTGTTCTTGTTTTCTGCTGTATCTGGGGTGCTTTTCTTCTTACTTTAAGATGCAGTTGGGAGATGGTTAGTCTGGAGAAGAGGAGATTCTCCTATTGGAGCGAGTCCAGAGGAGGCCACAAAGAGGATTAAAGGACTGGAGAACCTCCCCTATGAAGACAGGCTGAGACAGTTGGGATTGTTCAGCCTGGAAAAGAGAAGGCTTTGAGGGGATCTTATAGCAGTTTTCCAGTACCTAAAGGTGGATTATAAGACAGAAGGAGAAAGAGTTTTTAAGCGGTCAGACTGTGATTGGACAAGGGGGAATGGTTATAAGCTGAAGGAGGGGAAATTTAGGTTGGAGATTATGAGGAAGCTCTCATAGGTAGAATGTATATGACCAAAGGAATGGCTGGAAATACCTGTATTAAAACCAAATTGAAAAGGGAACTATTTGTTGGCATGTGTGAAATAAATGTAATATTCCCATCAGCCAGCATTCAAATTTAGAGGAGAGTAGGCACACCAGCACAGTCATAATAATGGATGGGCAAAAAGGTAACACATCCCACATGTAAAAACCAATGTTTTTCTGCTAGTACTAAAGTCTTAACAGTCCTAGCCAGGAATGCTGCTAATCCCAAATTAGCATGGAATTACTATAGAAAAAATAAACAAAGAAAAAGGAAATGAATGCTGCCCTACAGAAAAAGCCTCAATAATAACAACAGAGTTAAAAGGGTAATACACACAATTTCTAGCAGCTACCCATTCCTGTATTGTTACACTCACCCTTCCACAACCCTGCTTTGGGGCCTGTTGTTGGTTGGTTCCTTCACTCATTAAAAACTAATTTAATAAACTGTCACAGCAAAACCAGACGTTAGAGCTTGAATTCAAATCTTGGGAGATTAGGCTCTTTCCAGTCTTTTGCTCTTCTCCAAATTGTTTTTGTGGAGTTATGGTAATGAAACACACACAACAGTTGCTGTGAAGCTTTAAAGTGGAATCCTAGAGAATTTCATATCACCTGGTGCAAAATGCTCTGAAGATGCAAAGCAGGACTTGATGTGTCAAGAAGCCTGACTTTTTCACATATCGGTCTCCCCAAGGGAGAATTGTTGTTTTTCAGACATGATGACCTCAGAAATGTTGATATTTCCTATGCTAATTTTTTTGTAATAATTGAGATGATATCAAAATCCTTTAAAAAGCCCTCAGATAACAACAACAACAGAACCCTGAAGCCATACTCCAAGAAAAAGATATATTATGACTTTACTGCTGTTGGAATGTTGTGTTAGTGGAAACCTGCCTCTCATGTCCACAACATGTTTCAGTTAAAATGCTTACTTCTCTATCTGCCTGTGATAATATTGTTCTGTCCACAGGTTTCAAGAAACTATTCATCCATGTCTTTTGATATGCTTCCCAAAGGGATGTGTTTATTATGTGTTACCTGTTTCTTTGTTCATATTTTAAAGCATTTTATTAGCTAGCTGATTGCCTTAGTGATCTTCCAAGTCAATATGGTTAATTTGATGGGAGGAAGAGGGGGGGGAAAAAGGAACTAGGGGAGATTGGGATTCATACAGAGATGTCTTGGATCAAATTACAGTCATAAACCACTTTAAAATATGAACCCAAAATGGTTAGAGGACTTGAACTCCTCTCTTAGGCTGAGAGAGCTGGGCCTGGTTAACCTGGAGAAGAGAAGACTGAGGGATGATCTTATCAATGCTTATCAATACTTAAAGGGTGGGTATCAGGAGGATGGGGCCAGGCTTTGTTCAGTCGTGCTCAGTGACAGGACAAGAAGTAACAGGCACAAATTTGACCATAGGAAGCTCCATCTAAATATAAGAAGGAACTTCTTTACTTTGAGGGTGGTAGAGCACTGGAACAGGCTGCCCAAGGAGGTGGTTGAGTCTCCTTTACTGGAGATATTCCAAACCTAGTTGGACACCATCCTGTGCAACCTGCTTTAGGTGAACATGTTCTTGCATGGGGATTGGACTAGATGATCTCCAGAGGTCCATTCCAACCCCTAACATTCTGTGTTTCTGTGGGGTTATATGAATGTCTTGCATGAAAAATACAATCAGATGCTGCTATCTTGCTGTTTTTCCACTGTTCCAGTAAGTGAAGATGCTTTGCTGTTAGCATTCCCTTTGTTTGACAGAGACAGAAGGAAGAATTTAAATGATGAAATAATCATCATGACTCAGCACATGTCTGGTAGTAANTCTGGCTCTGCTGGCCACGCTTCTTTTGAAGTTAATATATTAATATGTAAGAGCCCAAAGACACAAACTACTGACACAGGACAGTGGTTTGTGCAGTTTGTTGACTTGTCCCAGTGATGACATCAAAACTGTGTGTTGTAAATAATAAACCCCTTTCCATTACAGAACTGGATTTAAGAGCTGTAGCAGAGGGGCAGTTAGCCTGCAGAACAACTGTTTCATTTTCCTACCAATGGTGGAACAGTGATTGGCAGAAATTAGCAAAGGCATATGGGATTTTAGGCTTGTTTCCTGCCATTTAGACCTCTCTCTTGTGGTTAAGCAGTGGAATTCAAATGTGAAGTAAAAAAAATAAAATTAAAAACATCCACTAGAGAAATAAGCCGAAAGCAGGAGAGGAGATGTTGCCATCTCACTTCACAGAATCATGGAATCATTAAGGTTGGAAGGGATTTCAAAGATCACCAAGTCCAACCATACATTTATAAACCATACAGATGTGGTACCTAGGGAGATGCTTTAGTGGCATGGTGGTGATAGGTTGATGGTTGGACTTGGTGTTCTTAGAGGTCTTTTCCAACCTTAATGGTTCTGTGATTGTGACATAGCATTACCAAGAGGCATGTTTGCACTGCATTCAAATGGCACTGATTAAGTAGGCACTGAACATTTTTCTGTCAGTCAGTGCCATTTTTAATCTCCTACTTCTCCATGAAATACAAGTGCCTGATACTTTGGTAGCATTCTTGATGTACTTAGAATACTTTTAGAAAATAGTAATATCAGAGATACAGCAATTAAAATATTTTTTTCTGAGTGGGTGAATATATTTGTCTTCATTAAATTTTTATTTCAAAGTGTAGCCCAGAGGGAGTTTTCAGATTAACCCAGATATGAGCTTTCACAAAGCAAACACAAGCTTATTCTTTGAATAAAAATTACATTTCACTGAATTTATTTTCACTCTCAGGAAAAGAAAACACAGAATTGAAAGGCCAAATGAGGTGCTAATCACAGGAGGGTAGTTTCAAACAATACTCAGCCTTACCCTCCCATGGTGTGGAACTCTAGTGACATCCAACTTAGTCTGTAGGTTAACAAATCTGGGTGATATTTTTTGTGTGTGTATAAGTCAACAGAACTATGCACAGTGTGGTGCTTTGGCTATGGAAGATTTACCTTTGAGGATTCTTTCGTAATGTTCTACTCACCATAAAACATCTGTTTTTATGTTGTATCAAAATGCTTCAGAATAGTTTAGGGTTATTTATTTATTTATTTATTTATCCAGTGTTGTTAAAACCTATTATCTAAAGAGCTGTGTTCAAGGAACTTCAAGACTGTATCTATTATGTTTTCACATCTAACCACATTTTCTTCTTGATCACAGCTGAGCTATTACATCCTTTGAAGCAAAATTCACTTCACAGCATTTCAGCCCAGTGCCTAGCCCAAGAGCATGTTTGCTGCAACAGCTAACTCACACAAATTAGGTGTTTTTTAGGCTCAGTTGTATACGAAAAAACAAGCACAACCTAAAATTAGCTGATGGGTTTTTTTTTTTTTAATGTTTTGTGCTCTGAATTCTCTGAGCAGGTGACTTGTCAGAATAAAATAATTACAACTTGCAAAACCCTTCACAGCTTGAAGTCTGTGAAGGACCAGCTTTGCAGATATACCTGAATTTAAGGCTAGAAATTGATAAATAAAGGAAAACCTGGATTCCCAAGTGCTCCTTGTCCCCTCTGCTATCCCTAATGGTGACCCCATGCCTGTAGCTTGCTGGTTCTTTGGGCTCTTTTAATCAGCTTCTTGAATGCTTTTAGCTTGCCTTCAGTGCAAATACTGAAAGTGTTGATCTTTGGCTCCCAAAGTGAGCCAAGAATCAAAGTTTGGGTTGTGTGTTGCACTACATAGCAGGAGAGGCTGGTTCCTTCTCTGGCAAACAGGGATATCATCTGTCTTTTGAAAATAGCTCTTTCCTGTGTGTTATAAAAGGAAGAATTATTGTCACTCTTAGTCTATTCAGGCAGGCAGACTAACTAACACTGACATATTTTCATATCTTTAGTCCTGTTGTAGGCTAGAAAGCTGAAGAGAAGACAGCAGTGTTATACCACTTAGGTTTTAATTAAGCATATTAAATATGGTCTATTGTTAGGTGGGTTTGGCAAAAAGCTGCCCAATAGCATTATTTCATCAAGCAGTTCAGCTTTTCTTAGTGGTTGCATCAGCAATCCAGAGGCTGTGTTCAGCTGTGTAATGTGCCCTTTGAATAGAGCTGTTCTGCTCCTGTAACTCTGCTGCTGAAATAACTCTTTCCTACCTAGGAGGAAGTAATAAAGTAAATGTTTTCAGGCTCCTTTTTGACAGAAATATTAAGCATCTGTAACCCACTGGCATGTTTGGGTCACTGATGGCAGTGGATATATCCAACAATACGTGGAAAGGATAGCTTGTGACCCCAAAGCTTCCTAGGACCTTCTTCATCTGCTGCTGTAAAAGGATGAAGCTGCAAGAATACCTGTCCCTCTGTGCAAAGGAGCATGTCAGGCTCACTCTCAGTGGGACACATCCATCTTCTGCTTAAAAGAAACTGTTGGAGTTTGTGACCCTAAGGCATCTGAGGTGATTCTGCCACTGCACTCTGCTCTGCTCACANATGAGCTCCAGAGGTCCCTTCCAACCCAAACCATTCTAGGATTCTATGATCTGAAGCCCAGAGGAGTTCCATTTCTGCAGCAGCTGATCCCTGGGGAGCTGCAGCTGGGACTTACAGAGCTATAAGGATAGGGAGATCCTGGTCCAGAGGACAGGTTTAGCATATTTGCTGGATTCTCTCACACTGGTCCAGCCCTGTGAGTTATTTTCCCATGATGGCAAACAGCTTCAGCAGGAAAAATACTAAATATTTCTCACTGAGCTTGATTCTGAGACTTTTGACTAGAGAGTTCTCCTGGGAATGAAGAAAGGAGCCAGGCTGGGAAGGGAGATCTCACTTCAAGTCAGGATGTAGAACCACCATCTAACCTGGGGCAGGATGTGCAGCTGTGAGAAAAAAGCCCCAGGGTTTCACCACGGTTTATGAATCAGGAGTGAAGTACTCCTATCAAGCAAATGAAATAACCATTTATAGTGTGTGCATGGGTCTGGAGTCATGTCCAATGCCTTCTCTTTCAACCCAGCTCTGTAAGTGGAACAGTGCCTTCCCTCAGCCCCCTGCAGCCAACATCAACCTCATTAACAGTTTCAGCCTTAGGTTATGAGAACTGTAAATGTGTAACACTCCCCTGCCCAGAAAGGAGCTGCACTGGCTGAGCAAAATGATTTGGCTCACTGCACTGAGAAATAGTTTAATCCTCCTGCAGTGGGGAAGGCAGAAGGGGATAGAAGAACAAATATCTTCAGGAAGCAGGACTGGCTTGTAGCTCAGCAGTGAACAAAAATGATATTTAAAGGGAATTAATTTTCCAGTTTTGCAAGAAAAACTCAACATCTATTTAACATTCATTCAATATTGTTTCTTCTGTCAGTGTGAAAGCCAAGCTGTAGCCTAAAGAGAGTTCCTCTGCAGCTCCTTACTCTTCTAGATGTCTGTACATCCTGAGAGGCAAAAGCAGATGTGCTGTTTCTAGGATGTATCATGGTCACTGGCAGCAGAGGAGCTCCATACCAGCATAGAGTTATCAGGACTAACAACACAGTGCTAGTACCCAGTCCACAGTATGAGAGAGATTAACATAGCCTCTCTCACACACACACTAGAGGGTATAGGTAATGGTAGAAAATAATCTGGGGAGATTTTTTTCCCCCCATTTCAAAGCTGGGAAAGGTGCAGTACTTACAGCTTGACATAAGAGATCATGATGGAGATGATCTATTTTTGATTCTATCTAAATGATCATTATCTGTTGTGATGTGACACCAGCTGGCAGAGGAAAATGGAATGCAGTAAATTCCTGTTAAGTGCACATTTCTGTATGAACACACATCCTAACTACTTGCCTATTCCAAAGAAAGCACTGTAAGATCTAGTTTTAAGGGGATATTTGTCTAAGCTGACAATCCTTCTGAAGTCAAGGAGGTGTCCTGGTTTGATTCTCTTCACCTATGCTGTTTGCAGAGATGAGGATGAAGGAACCTTAATGATTTACTAACCTTCCAAATAAAATGAACAATAAGCAGGCTTGGGGAGTTGTGTAGCTCACTTTCAAAAAAGCATTCAACTTTTCAGTAACACACAGGAAATCCACAGGCTTGTCAGGTTTTGTTCTGACAAATCAAATGCAAGACACAGACAGAGGATTCACCTTTAAAAGGTTATTTTTAAAGGGAGTCTTTGCATTATATAAATTGCTGAGAAGCCATCTGCATGAGAGGAAGGAACACATTTTCAAGGAGAAGAACCATTTCATTTGATAGAGAGAACTTTCCATCAATGCAGGGTGGGAAGAAAAAAATTCCACTAAGATCTTTGCAGCAGAAGTGTATTTAAGTGTATTTAAACTGTGCTTAGGCTGAGTTATTTCTGGTGACTTAAATGTTAGATTATATGTCAAGCTAGCAACTCAAGTGTTTATTACTGATTCAAACATCAGTAATAATAACACTATTTCATCTACTATTTAATCTATTTAGTTTTATACATTGTCATCTTAATATGCAGTACCTAATTCTGACTTTTAATATATTTAAAGGAATTATTTAAGAAAAATGTCTTTTGAATTGGCCTATTTAAGAACTGCATTAGCAGCTGACAAGTTATTCCAGAGAAATTATTAGAACTCATATTGATGTAAATTACTTCTTATAAAAAATATTTGGGAAGTATGTGTCATGTGTTAGTTGATCAGTGCTAAGGAATGAAAAGGAATATGGAATGGGGGTGATTAAGCAAAAGAACTGAAGCACTGCCACCATCTTTCTCCTCCCATTACAAGAGATTAGAATGGAATAAATTTTTTCATTGGTATTTATGACATGAATATTTGTTTCATTTTTTTGTGTGCAAACTTTATTAGTACATTCAGGTTTTGTGGTGAGAGTGAGACACTTTTGCTCAGTCAGCAAACCTCAGGCCAATGCCTGCCAGTGAAGTTGTCATTTGCCTATAGCATGAACACCTTTACCCCAAACAAGCAAGGGTAACTGTCCTATAGATTATTCCAATGGAAAGTGGACATCTTGAAGCTATTTTGTGTTGTATTTATCAGACACTACAGCAAACAATGATTTTTGTGGTGTAGTACTTGGACTTCCCAGATCTGCAAACTGTAACAGCAATCCCAAACCAACATTTATTGTGTTTATATGCATCTATCTTGCTGGATTTTCATACTTTATTGTTATTGTGATCTTTAGCTTTTTATCAGCTTCTTAAAACCTAAGAAGAGATCATGATCTTCTTATTGAAATGAATAATTTCTTTTTTAGTTCAGCTGAATGAGCTAAACTTGAGTCCATTAAGTCCAAGATATTTCTAGCACTGTGCTTTCAATTTCACCTCTCTTTGTGGCTTGAAGCTTCTAGCTCTCCTCTAGCTACCTCACAGCTCCACTCTATATGAATGATCTTTAACATTCACACTTTCATTTCCTGAGCTAGAAAGAAGGTGAAATAAGCTGTGGCATCTCCTCTGTCTGCAAACACCATGACCCTTTGCTAGTCTCTAAAGGTGTTTTACCCCTCAAGCTGTGACTGTGCAAGTCTGACAAAGCATAGCTTATAAAAAATGATGTATTTGTGGAGAAAAAGTCCAGTGGTGAGCATCCAGAACTTCAGAAGTATCCAAAAGGCTTTATTTGGCCCAAATCAAACTCTCCTTTAGTTCTGTTGCATCAGGCAAACCTTGCAGATGGTTGCTGGAGTTCACTACTCCTTTTGCTGTTATGATGCTCATTAGACCACAGCTCTTAGTCTGTCCTTGGGCAAAAGAAAAACATCTGCAGAAGTCATTAAAGTATTGTAAGGATAGGTAATAAGTTATAGAGCAGAAATGTATAGACATGAACTGTTCAAGTCTATAAGGTTACAACATACAGTAATTTCTATGAACACATTTATGAATCTTTCCTGTCTGAAAGGTTTCTCTTTAGATACTTCTCATCCTTACTTTTCTTTATCCACTGTTAATTGAGTATCTGCTGGGCAAGAGAGGCAGGACTATGTCATATTTTCTTGGTACTGCCAAACTGATCTTCAGAGGATTCCACCTCCTAGTGTTTGTGAGGATTTTCAGCGTCAGAAGTCATTTTGGCATCTCTAGCAGTATCACTGGCATGTGTGCACATGAGGACCTGACCACACAGTTCACATTGCTTTTGAAACTGAAACAGATTCTTACTGTAAAGAAATGTGAAAGCTTTGTGACTTCTTCAGCTTGTTTATATGACAAAAAAATGGAGTTCTTCCTATCCATTAAGGAGTTTTGGGAATGTAAGGATGTCTAGACTAAAGGTAAAGGACATTAAGGTGCACTCTACTAATAGAGGAGATGCACTAGTTTTTCTTAAATTTCTATATTTTTCCTACCATTTATGCTCACTTCCCCTCCCCATAAGGTTTTAAACTTCGTGATATTTAAAGTAAGAGCAGTATTGTAGATTCTGACCCCAAATCTCTCTCCCCTTGTTGTTAGGTTTGTATGACTTCAAAGTAAAAATACCTTTCATGAAAAATGAAATGTCAGAGAAAGACAGCATCTGGTTTCCAAATGTTGTGGTATGTCCAAAAAGGTATCCCCATGCAACCATTTCACTACCAGTGCAGATGATGGAGATTAAAGAGTTTTATTTAGTAGGAGCAGCTGTTAACCTGAGTGCAGCCTGAGTAGAGCAAGCAGTAACAATGCTTTATTTGCTGGATATATAAAGGAAGTGGCTTTTAGAGAACTTCTTTGATGAGATAGTGATTTGACTATCAACTTGGTACCTTATACTCTACATTTCCCTGTCTAGCCTGTCCTGGTTCCTCTGGGAAATCAGGTATATTACCATCCTACCCCACTTATAAGGGAGAGATGCTGTTGATTTTGGAGCTCCAAGTTTGGGGAACTAATGGATGCTGGAGACCAAAAAAAGTAGTAAGGGAAGGAAATGAGAAACACCTATATTAAGAAGGTTAATAAATACTAGCTCTGACATTGATTGGACAGAAATGGGAAAAGTAGCCAGATCAGGAGCAATATGGAGCACAAAGATCTAATTGATAAATATTTCTTGTCTCTGTTTGATGCAATAGAGAGTATATTCAAAGGTACTTATTATTCCTCTCAGTTATTTCTGGAATGGAAAACAACTACTATTAAAGCCAATTACTTTAAGAAGCAATCTGAAATAACTTGAATGCGAGAGTTTTTTAACAGTCAGCCAAGAAATTATCTTTAATAAGCTTTGGTCTATAGGGAAGTTTCAGAAGATAGGCAGAAGAGTAAATGTTGGATCAATACTGAAAAATGATATAGAATCATAGAATCATTTGGGTTGGAAGGGATCCCTGGAGGCTTGGGTAATTTCAGGCCTAAGTAATACCTTAATAGCCTATATAAGTTAAATAATAATGTGGCTGATGCATGACTCATTGAGTAAAGAATAATAAGGTAAGAAATGTTGGTCTCTGGGAAACAGGACTGAGAGCTACAATGAGATGTAACAGATTCTTTATGACATTTGACTTTGCAGTTAGACCTGGAAACTCAAAAAGATAGAGCTCACCATTATAAATAAAGGTGTAATCATCATTTTAGGTATTTAAACAGTTTAACCATTTCACTTGTTGCAACCATTCTCTTAGAATATAATTTCAATATAGAGTGATCTATTTATTTCAGGTACTTCTCTATATTCTTAGAGTTCTTATGTTTGGTTGTAATGGTTTTAATAGACAGTCTGTTAAATTTATGTCAGAAGTTATTTATAATATGAGGAAAAATTAGCTGGCCCTGACTTTTGCCAGTTTGCCAGCTGATGATGCCTAATAACTGTTAAATCAAGTACAAATAGCAAAACCTAAAGGTTTCAGTTCTAACTCACAAAGAAAATCCCAAGGAAAGTATCTCCTCATATACATGCATGAGCAAAAACTAATTTCTCATCTGTTGCAAAAGCTGAATCTTGATTTATTTTTTTTAATAGTTTATCCACAGTGAGGAAAAAATAGATAATGCTGAAGCAGACAAAAAAGATTATGAGTACTGTGAAAAAAACAAAGAAACACAAGGTGATTCAAGTTGATAGAAGACTAGATGGCTCATGTAATACAAAGGCCAAGTCATAGTCTGGGCTTTTCTGAACTTGACAAATGTTTAGCCAAGAAGATCAGCTCATAGAGAAGATTACTATTAATTTGAAAGAATGCAAATATATCTGCAATTTTTCCTCTTCAAGCTTTTGGAGAAGCAAAGGCAGTTAGAACTTTTGCCCTAATGTTATATGTCAAAACTTTTTCTTTAAGTGTCACTAAAAGTGATTGGAGAGCTGCCTGCCTCTTTCTGCTTCTTGACTTAGGTTATGTGGCAGTCATGTCATTAAAGATCACTTCTGCACACTTCTCAAGCTGTAGACTGGGTTTATGCAACTAGGTCACTTCTACACTTGAATTCCAGCCAGCCTGCAGAAAGCTGCTGACTTGGTTCACTGAGGCCTTTAGTAGACTGTCTGGCTAAAGGAACCTGTCATTAAAATGCTGCATTGCAGGTACTGCAACTAGACCAAAACTTCATTTGCAAACCCACCGGAGTCATTCAGTGGTTTGCTTTCTAAGTCACGGTGATATTGATTGTGTGTATGGCTAGGCTTCACGAACCAAGATCCAGGGAGGGCTCCATCCACACTCCTCCTCAGCGCCTTTTCCAAGCGCGCTGATAGAAAGAGGATAGCAGATAGCACCCTTGAACCTGTGCTATGGATTTTTTTTAGGTGAGACACAGCATGCGCAGAGCTGGACCCACCCTTTAGTCCTAAGGTTCATCTGCCAGGGCCTAGCAAGCTTGGACGCTGGCAGCCAAGTCCTTAGGACATAGGTTTTATTAGAGTGTCCTTCTCTTAGCTGGAAGGCCTCACAGGGCTAAACGAGCTCCATCTGCCTAGGTTTGGAATTAGAGTTGTCCTTCTCCTAGGATGACTGCCAGAAGGCTAATGAGCTCATCCTACCCATCCAAGGATTCTAGGAACATGGGTATCACTCCCCACAGTTTCCCATGGGCAATGAGTTTAATGCTCCCTCTGCTGTCGGCACATTTATCGCACCAGGGGCCACAGGAGATCCCAAGTGATTTTCGGACTGTGCCTGTATTGATTGTGAGGTATCATAAATCTAGGACTGAAAGTTCTTGCACCCACAACTGGATATTCTTCTCCTAGGTGCCCATGGCTTGCTCTTTTGGCTGCCTTGCCTCATATGCATCTGTTTGGACAGCAGATCTGAGCCTCTCATTCCTCTCAGTCCTACCACTTGACTGGACTTTGCCCTTGAGATTGTCCTTTCTCCACATAAATGTCATGCACTTCTCTCAAATGCAACAATTCCTCTAGTTTGTCTCCTGTCAAAGTAGACAATGCATTGACCTGGTCACATATCTGCTCTTTAAGGAATGGGAAATTAATCCTGGATTGAGCAAGGTCAATCTTCTGAGGTGTAGGCTGAGTGGATAATGACCCTGAGGCTCTTCCTACTCCAGCCTAGACATGATTTCCCCCATCCAGCTCTGGATTTCAGCTGATCTCAGTATTTCCCACTTACTTGCTCCTTCCTTCTACCCTTATAGAGCTCCTTGTAGCCTCCAGGGAAAGTATGGCAGCATTTTAACAGAAATAAATTAACAACAGAACTGTGACTGGCACTTCCACATGGAGATGCCATGAGATCTAAAGTGCCATAGGCAAAAAACTCAATTGAAGCCAATTTTAATTTCTTTTAGTAGTTTAGAAAGCTTGTTTTGCTTTCTAGTTTACATTTACTCATGATCAATTTAGGCTCATCTTTTTCTTCCATCATGATCCTTAAGCTAAAATAACTTTCTTGCCTCGTCTTCATTTTATTGATGTATTTATAGAGCTAACATTTTACTCCTCACAGCTATGGTTTTACAAGGTTAAACAAACTCTGCTGATTTCTCTCAGAAATTAGCTGCTGGTTGCTCTGATCATGTTAATATGTTTTTCTGCCTTATCCTGATTTCAGTTCATCTTTCTACAACATCAGTAGCCAGGATTATGTATAGTGTATCAAATAAAGATTTACCAGCACCTTGTAAAATGGCTTTAATTACACCCTGTCTCTAGGGAGAATGCTTTGCCTGATACATTTCAGAATTACAGGTGTCCTTTCCATTTCTGCATCACATTGATAGCTCATAGTCATCTCATGCTTGACTGATACACCTACCTCTTTCTCATTCATTCTCCCCTACAGACAGGAAACTTATAGTCTGTGGCAAAAAATCCTTGTTTCTGTTCCCTATGGACATGACCATGGTATTTTTAATATTAATTAATATTTTAATATTAATTGTTTTTAAGGTCATATAGTTCTCTAAATTACTCCTTCACCATGCTGACTATGCTTCATAATGTGTCCTTTGCATATAACAAAATTACATAACAAAATTCTGTATTTTGAAAAAAAATTCAATTTTAAGCAAGCAAGTTTTATGCCTCTGAGTGAAGAAATCCCTTGAGAGCTGAACTAACCTGAAGTATAAAATTGAATGTGCCTTTCCATGTGCTAGGATTCCTTATAAAGACTTAATTCTACAGTTCTGCTATCTAAATCTTAAAAAATTTAATTTTCCAGCTGTTTGTAATTGATCAAAAAAGAGTAACCTGAAAAGCTGTTAACTTACTGTTAGTTGCAGCTTCATACTTATAACAAAAAAACCTTTATCTCTTCTAAATCTCACTTGTGAATGATTACATCAGATTATCAAAACCATCAGCTTGAACTCTTTCTGTTCTTTCTGATGGAAAAAAAACATCTTTAAGTCAAGTTAACATATTGAATTATTTCAATAAGAGTTAAGTACTAGATCATTCCATGTTAGGTAATAGAGTGTCTTAGTTGTTGGAGTAGATTGAAGTTGTAGGGGGGTAGATTTGTAATGCTAATGATTGTACTTCATGCAGCTCAGTACTGTATTTTCTCTCTTTAGTAATTTTGGATAATAACATACCATTTTTAGCTCTGTGATAAAGTATTTTTTACAATTGGCTTTGAAAGATGTAGTGTTTACACTCTTCTCTCTGTCCCTGTCTCTTAGCCTCTGCTAAGGGTAGGTCCTGTTTTCCTCACCTATCTCATCCTAGTCTTCTCTCTGTAGGTTTTTTCTTTGTCCCAATCTATTTTTCCCATCCACTTTTAGTTCTTCCACATGGGAAGTCTTTATAAATACTCTGCTGTCCTACTCTTACTTCATATTCCAAAAGGCAGTCACTGTTGCAGCTGAATTTCTTAGGCAAGTAATCTTTCCTCTTTCTAGATTTGCAGTTCATCTTTTCCTAGGTTTACTAGATGTGCAGAAGACCAAGCTAGACAATTTAATCATCTCTTGTGGCTGGAACTCTGTGTCTGAACCTCATTCTCATCACTGACTTGCAAATAAAATTTCACACTTGATTAATAATTGCTTGTTTCACAAGGCATAAAGGCAGAGCTCCTTTGCTCTCCTGAGAAAGGAGGCACTCATTATAAAGCAGAGGTAGCTCATGAAGAACAAAACATTTTTTGACATGCCCACATGGATCAGCTGTGAATGACATTTAAAAGTCTCTGCTGCTGTGATGAATTGGCTAACATTCCTGCAAGGGCATTGTTGGCACCTTTGCTTTCAGTCCAGCATTCTCTTATGAGATAAGGNCTGCACTGATGATCTTCAAGGTCTCTTCCAGATGTAACTGTTCTACGATTCTATGATTCTAAGGTTGAGTAACCTCTACTCCAAACACTCCTTCCAGCTCCTCCTTTCACGAGCCAGTTTTCTGAACAGCAGTGAACTTTGCAAGAAGGGCTTGAGCTCTTATGTTTGCTTAATGAAATCCTAACATCTGTGAGTTGCTTAATTTCCAAAGGGGGCACCCCTTGACTTCAGGAACACTCTTGCCAGCTCTCAGACTCTTAATCATCATCCTGCATACCCTACTCCAAACAAAAGAGCTCTGCTGTTTTGTTCTGACATCTAATGCCAATGATTGCTCTGCTACCAGAGTAGAAGCATTGCTAAGCATCACCAAAGTAGCAATTTGTGGAAATCAAGGCAGACATGCCCCTGCTGGTGCCATGAGAAGGTAGTGAAGGGTCCTTTAGGAACTAGTCTGGACCCTTTGCAGGTAAGGCAAAGGTTGCTCAGTCTGTATTTGTTGAAAACTTTCTGGAGGATTTACATTTTATCTAGTCTTCCACCCAATCATTTTTTGACCTGATTTTCCCTGATTTTGTATTTCCCTGATTTCTGGCACCTACAGGTGAGACAGTGTGAGCTTTGTTGTGTTTATGTCGGAGCTGATGTCTGTTGTGAACATGGGACAGACAGACAGACCTGACAGGTAGTGGAAAGAGGCTTTCAAAATAGCTGAGGCTCAGCTAATGTCTTAAACCCTGGTCAGCCACTACCTTAACTGAAGCATTAGAGGAGATGAACTGAAAGAAGTAATTTTGGAAAACAGACTCATAAATATCAGTACTGCTCTAAGGCCATAGAGATTTTCACCAGCTAGTTGAGCTCTCCAAGGCCTGATGTGGTGCAGCTAAGCTGTGTAATTTTTGGCTCACTTTTACTGAGAAAGTTGTCAAGGTGTGATGAAGTAGTGAAGGGTGAATTTATGATGTATCTCCTTTCTGAGAAAAGGCTGAGGTAGCTGGGTTTGGTTAGCCTGGAGAAAAGGAGGCTGAGAGGGGACCTTCTGAAAGGATAGAATGATCTGAAGGGAGGATGTCAAGAGGATGGAGCCAGGCTCTTCTCAATGGTGCCAGATCTTAACCAGATCTGAATACTTTGCTTCCCAGGCAATTTTCAGGGAGCCTTCAGTGATGCCAAAAGTTGCCTTAGATAGAGCAAAGGTTCTTTTGAAATGAGGAGACCAACTAGATTTTAAATATTAGTATTGCCACAGATACACTGAAAACTTAATTGAGGTTTTCTAAGCAAATTAGAGCTGGTTTCAGATGGTAAAACCTGGCAATAAGTAATGCTGGAGCTCAGCACTACCCTAACCAGTTGTGTTTAGATATAAGGAGAAATTTCTTCACTGAAAAAGTTGTTAAGTCTTGGCCCAGGCTGCCCAGGGAGGTGGTGGAGTTACTGTCCCTGGAAGTGTTTAAGAAGCATTTAGATGCTCTCCTTAGGGCCATGGTTTAGTGGCATGGAGTGATAGGTATGGTTGGACTTGATGATCTTAGAGGTCTCTTCCAACCTTAGTGATTTTGTGTGTGAATTTTTACCTTTTAAAAAAAAATGTTGGAGCATGAGGATACAAATCCTCTTCAGTCTGAAGTCAGAACACTGCCCAGCCTCTGCTGCAGCTCAGAAATTAGGTGATGCTTTGCTGTTCACAGCACATAGCTGAGCCTAGCATCCTCAGGCAAAGGTGCTTCATCCACACATCAGGGGGATTGAGCCTTGTCTCGTGGTCCAGCTGGAGCAGGATCTCATACATCTGATAACAGAGGCCTGTCTTTGTTCTGACACTGATAGCCTAAGCCTAAGAACATACTCTATTTTTTCCCCCTTGAAATCTCCTTTTTCTATTTCTATTTATTTTTCTGCAAGTTTTAGGAGTGGGGGAGGAGGAGTGTAATTTTCCTGGATGTGGAAACAAATAGCTGTCTCCATGGTGCATAACTTTCATTAAGAATCATAAAAAAGTAATAAAGCCTTGTGCTAGCAAAAGGATATGCCATGTCACATCCAACCAATTCACATACTCTAACAGCTGTGCTAGTGATACATCATTTCTACACTCCATTTATATGCATTTCTATATTCCATTTATGAGTATGTAGGCCTAGGTGCTTGCATGAGGTAATGATTTTCTTCCCTCAAGTTTTGTTTGTTTCAAAGTTGAGTATGAGCAGTAAAAAAATGATTTTGTTCTTCCTTGTGTGCAAGAAAGGATAAGACAGACGTGCAGAGCTGTAGAGTACAGCATCCATGGGAAGGTTATCTTCATAGAGGCTTTTTCACTAGGATGGTCAGAAGAAGACTGCTTCTTTAAGCTAATCAGGAAGCATTCTGAGCATCCAGGTGAATATTTGAAGCACACAGGGCATAGCATATTTCATGTGATAGCAAACTGTCTGCTGCATACAGATTGCATTTAATCAGAAGCAGTACCCATCTCCTAGGCTCAAAGTTTGAAGCCCAGAATAGGTGTGGTTTAAGTTGTGTATGGAAAGGGAAAAATAACAGTTTAATTAGTTCTGTAAACAAGAAAAACTGTGCTGCATCATAGTAAGTGTTGACACTTTTATAATGTAATCTTGAAGACAATTTCCTTCTCAATGAAGTGACTCAAACCCTAAGCAGCTTCCTGGGGCTGGTGATGCTCTACACAACTTTGACATCAGAAGAGGTGATAATGTGCTAAACAGAACTGCAGCTTGGATGTGGAGGATCAGTGAAAAATGAAGGAGGAAGGATTTCTGATAGCAGTTTAGCCCAAGCCATAATTTGGAGCAAAATTTTGTGTGGGCAACTTTCTCACTTTATCTTATTGTATGATAGTGGGCAAGGCACTTAATCTCTCTGAGGTAGATTGATGCCACCCAATTTTGAATTGCCAAAGAGACAAAACAGCCTAGGGCTTCTTGTATATTCAGTGCAGAGTGTACAGGACCACCAAAGGACAGTACAACTTATCTCAGGATGTGCTCTGTGGAGTTATGGCTGTTGGATTCACAACACTGCAGTTTTTAACCTGCTGCTGCATAGGCTGAATCTTTCCCTCTGTCACTTCCCTGTCTATCAGCACAGATATTTTAGCTCTGAATTTTTATTCTCTATATCTTTAGCTCCCCAGTTTTCTGATGTTAGGACTGCAAACGTTGCACCTCTTTCACTCTTAAAGCAATAGGATGCTGAAATGCACTGAAGCTGCAGACACTATGTTAATGCAAATACCTGTACACTATAAATAAACACCTAAATACTTGATAAAAGAACAAAACCCCAGCTTTTTGCTAGTCATAGCCATATTTTTACCATTGTCTGTTGAGTGTTCTATTAGCTGAGAAGGTAATGATCCTGTTCAATGCAGCCTTGTCACTTAAACTGAAATAAAGAAGGGAAAACTCTTGCAACTCCAAGCAGTTTTTTCTATCACTTAGTTAACTCTCAGCAAGTCATATCTGCTACAGAGATATTAATAGTAGTGATCAAAGAGAGAGATCACAAATGTCAAAATTTCCAGCTGAAGACATAATTATCCTAAAAAGCTTTTTATGTAACTTCTTTTCTGCAACTGCTGGAATTTTTGAATCACAAAAGAGAAGCTAATCAAGCCAAGGAAGAAATAAAAAGCATAGGACTTCTGATATTTTATGCAAACAGAAGAATTACTTGGTGGGGCTTGAAGATGGGTTATTATTATTTTTTAATTAATTAGCCTGTAAAATTGGTGGAATGGAAGCATTTGCAGTATTAAGGGAAAAAACATAGAGCATCCCAGAAAGAAGTGGTGACCAACTATTGGCTTGCCTGTAAGTTGCCATGGAAACAAGAGCACCTTCCTTCAAAATGTAGAGTGTTGAATATTCAATATTTACATCATATCTTTGCTATCACAAGTAATAAACCTAGAAGGTCAGAAAGGACCCTAAGTTAATCTTATCTGGGTGCTTACTCTCTACTAATATGATCTTTCTTCAACAATTAACTTGTGCTTGAATTAAAGTCTTTGGAAAGGCATCTTGTGTTGATCTGAAGGCAGAAAGTGTATCCTGTATGGCTAGGCTTC
>VWZO01015755.1:189802-224299 GCA_013396975.1 Bucco capensis | reverse complement strand
TGAGGTTCCCCTGGGCTCACCTCTCCAGCTTGTCCAGGTCCTTCTGGATGACACCTCACCCCTCCAACTTATCACCAGCACCCCATAGCTTGGTGTCATCTGCACACTTGCTGATGGTGCACTCAATGCTGCTGTCGATTTAATGACATGTAGATGAAAGAATGAAGATGTCCTACTTCTGACTGAAGTGCATGATGGAAGTGTAATTTACATTCTGTAGAGATCAAGCTTTCATGGGCCATGGGAAAACTGGCCTTATGGTTGTCATCCTGTACTCCTTGCATTCAGGTAATTTCTTCTGGAAGTGGTAAAAGCATTCTTTTTCATTTTTTTTGCAAGTATGTGTCCATCTTTTTTTTTTCTATAAAGCCACTTCAGAGACAGCAAGTTCTCCAGCTGCAGAGTACTGCACCATTTTTGATTGGACTAGATGATCTTTTGATACTCTGCAAACAGGCTTAACAGCACCCTTGATTTTTCAACATGGATAACCTCCAAGGACAGGAGAAGCTTAGACATCATCTATTTATTCATTCATTTCACTGCTGGTGCTGCCAGAGGGATTTCTTAGAATTAGCATGATGCTAATCACTTTCAGAACACATATGTGCCCACTTGAAGCTGTGGAAAGCCCATCAAAGCCATTTTGCCTTGGCCACTATGTGGCCACAGACAGATAAAGTTTTGTGAGTGTTAACTGAGCTACAGAGTTAACAAATTACATTCAAGTATGGTGATAGAAAAGGACATTTCATCTTCACAGCAAAGAGTTTTGTGTCAGTAAAAAATGTTGGTGTAATTTCTATTATTCTACTGAGGTTTAGGCTTAAAGCCTAGCAAAGAATTCTTAGGCACCATATATGGAGACAAATTCCTGAAAACTATGGTATCAAAACCCACAGTGATTTCTGGAAATGATCACCATTTAACTAATCAAACAACATGTTTGATATCACAATGGATATCAGGTCTGTTGTTGGGAGAAAGTAACCAATTTCTTGTACAGAAGAGAATAATTGTCACTAAAAGCAGAGGAGGAGCTTCCTTAATCCAAAATAGGCTGAAGTTAAAGCAGCACAATTACATGGGGGTTGTTATGATTAGGGGAAAAGAATGACTAAGAAAGATGCTCTGTAGAGAACAAAGGTGATTAAGCAAGCAATCAGGTGCTGATGTACTGTGCTATTTTCAATCAGAATTAATACCTGGTTTATGATTTGTCTGATCTGTGCTCACTTCAGAGAGCCAAGAGCATCCAATTACTTTCCTGTCTCTGCCAAGTATACAACTCCTCCTGATGGGTGAAGTTTACTAAACATAGTCATCCTAAATGATTTGAAAGGGGTAATTATTCAATATATTGCTTTCTAGATTTTTATAACTACAGGGAACTTCCACCCCACTGCTGATTTCTCCTCTGCAAGCAAGTACAAGCCAGGTGAGCTGTGCCATTTGGTCCTGGTGAAGGTTTACACTAGCTCTGGTTTCCCTACTCTTCATTTTAATTAACATGGTAGAGGTGTCACAAAGTGAGGTTAAGGTCTGGAAAATAATTCTCACAGCACATTTCATATCAAAATTACTCATCTTGTTTTTCATTTTCCCTTTTTTTGGGTCAGTATGACAAGATTGAGGTAATTGGCTTTGTACATAATTCATCAAAGTAAAAAATGTTTCAATATTAATTTCATTTTTCATTTTTATGTACATTAATAAAAATGTGAGCATTTTAGTTCATTTTTACATGTCAAAACTGCTTTTGGAGTTAAGAGCATCCTCTGGAAGAATAAAGTTTCACAAAATTCTGGTTTCTGTACCTCTCTCTGCTTTAATACATTGACATTTCACTGTGTCTCTCTTCAGTAATCTCTTAATCAAGATATATGCAATGATTTTAATTGTTCACATAAACCCATCTTGGTATCCATGGTACCATTTCTCTGCTCTTTTCCAGAATTCTTCCAGCTGTTTCTTGTTTCAGATGATGTAGTCCCCACAAGTCTGCCTTGTATTTTACCTGCTGTTGCACTGGGAAACAGGCACAGTCTGAAAATCACTTGTGGTCTCCTGTGGCCCCTGGTGCGATAACTGTGCCAACAGCAGAGGNCGAAGCCTAGCCATACATATACACTGGGAAACTGCTAGCATCCAACTTGCTGAGGATTGACTTCTGTATGAAACTTGAGATAGTGTTTTTCTGCTCTCACCTCACACTGCAGACTCGATCAGAGCACTTATCTGTGGGCACGATGGTTATCTAGCAACTTTAGCTTTCCTTTTGACTACTCTCCCACAATATGCATGACCTGTTAATCGATTTAATCTCATTTCATCACCTTTCACCTGCATTTCTATCTTTAATAGATCCTCCTAAATTATTTAACATGTTCTTGCTGGTGTTTATAGCACTGACTTGCTTCTCAAGTATATATTTTTTCACATATATTCACCTGATAGAGAACTGATGAGAAGGTGAATCATTCATATGCTTGCCTATATTTTGCAAATACTCTGACAGAACAGGTAAAAATGTTGTCACCTAGCAACTAATAGCATTTATTTTTCTCAAGATAGGATTTTTTTTTTCCCTTCTGGCATTGCTTAGCTGACTTTTTTTTTCCCCCTTGATTTTCACTTGCATTTTTTTTTTCTTTGTGAGAAAATGAGAGCAAGCTCTTAAAAAGTTGTTTTAAAAATGAAAAAGTCAGCTGGCTGTTAAATTAGGAGGCTAAGAAATATCATGCAAATGATGACAGTCTATAAATTAGCATCTGTATTCTCCTGGTGTCTTTGAAAGTGATGACTAGGAACTAGTCCTTAGTGAATATACATTTTTCCTATGCAGTGTATGGAGCTGTGGGAGAGCCAAGGTGTTTTTCTTTTGCACTGCACTGGAGGAGGAAACATTTTTGGGGAGCAAGCTATTGTCTAGGGTAGAGTATTGTCCATTGCAAGACCAGTATGTTTATTCTCATTTTGGACACAGTAGGAAATAAAATGAAGTACAAAATGTTTGCTCATGACCTTAACTGATTATATTAATCTCTAAGACAAAAACAACAACCCAGTAGTATATACACTAGCTTTCTTCTTTGTTATTTCAACAACAATAATAATAATGTCAATTCCCAATATAGGATTCTAGGAGTACAGGCAAAAAGAGCAGATATCACTCCAGGGGATACCTGTCACTCTGCTCTTCTATTCCAGATACTTCAGAGGAAAGCATAAAAAATCCTGTCTGGACAATTTTTAATTAAATAGGTATTTTAAAGGTCTTTTTCCAGTTCTAAATGATACCCATGTCTGAAGCTTTGTTTGTTTGTTTGTTTTCAATCTTAAGTAGGCCAATGCTGCTTTTGTTCTAGAAATTCAACTACCTTTTTTATTCATTTTTTTGATTGTAAGAGTGAACTATGTAAAATGAGTCTGATTTTAAAAGAAATTTGTTTCCAATTTCCAGATTAACTACTTTTTCAGATATTTTTCAGAAAGTGAGTAGGACACATGAGTGTCTGCTTTAAAATTTGGAAGTATTTGATACACCTTTTCACAGCCTAGAGTATTGACTGCTTCTCTCTGACATGTTTCTTTTTAATGTCTTCTCTACAGGCCTGTTTTATCCATTTTTCACCACTTCCATTGCAGCTTTTTTTTGAAATAGTAAGAGATTAGTACTGACCAGGTGATTATGAATAGAGCTATGGGAAGGGTTGAAAAGATGCCATATATATAGGTATATATATATGTATATAGGTATATATTACTTCATATCCTGATAACTTTTTTAGCTACCACTGTCATCTGAGGAGATGTAGTTCACTGGCTCTTCACAAGGATCATTTAGTGCTCTTGGTGTCATTTTAGTCTGAATTCATTTTAGGATTTAACATCATTCCTCTCCATATAGATTCCTGTGCATTTTCTCTGCTTTAGATGTTCTCATTCTGGACTGAAGCAGGAGCCTTTCTTTTCCCTTCTTTGGCCTCTGCTGTGCTAAAGCATTTACAGCTAAGTACAAATTTCACATTCCATTATTTTTAATAATGAGGATTAATAGACATATTAAATGACAGTAATTTGCTATTAATTTAACATCCTTACTCTGCTGTTGTCAGTACCATCAGTGTTATATTAATGCACACCATTGAAACCTTCCTCCTGGGAAGCAATGCCTTCTTCTTACTGCTTTTTGTAGCTTCTAACTGGTTTTTGTAGCTTCTAACTGGTTTTTGTAGCTTCTAACTGGTTTTTAATCAATGGCAGGAAATGAGAGAGTTCACTTTTTGATTTGCACAGAAAGATTTTCTTCCTACGGTTTTACCTAAAACTTTTCTTTTCTTCTCTAGAATTTCTTTGCTCCAAAAAATTAAGGCAAAACTCAGCAAAGCAATGGAGCCAGACCTATGGAAAGTGCACAGAGCAGAGATGCAGTGTCCTGCTAAACAGGGATGCAAACAGACTCTTCCCCATCTACAGAAGGCAGAGCTGCAATAGTTGTTTGCAGTCATCAGAAACAGCAGCATGTAGGTGCTGCTTTTTGCTAGACCCACCTGTAATCCATTATCCTCTTCTGGAAGCAGAGATATTCACCATTATATTCCTTTCTTTGTAGGACATTCAAAGCCCTAAATATGCCAAGTTTAAGGTGTAAAAATATCTGTTAAAAAATCTATAAAAACCCTTTTAAATGAAATTCAGCACACAAGTAAATGTCAGGATGTGGCTTATTAAGAAATATTTGTGAGGTTAAGCAACTCTTTTAATTGTTATAAAGTGTTGCAGACTCAAGTAGGAATTGAATCAATGTGATAGACTTCTATATAATCCCTGACTAGACTTTGTGGCTGAGCTTATTTTCAGATGCACTCCTCTACACTACTTGTTCTGCTTTACTCTTTCTAATATGAGTCAAAGTTAATCCAAAGTCAAAAGTCTACTGCTAGTTGTTTAACCCTTGACTTGTGCTGGTGCAGGCTGTAATGTACCTTCTGAAGATTTGTTTCAGGTTCATCTGCAACTAGCACAGCTTGTCTCTGTAGCTGAGCAGATGTGTTTCAACAGTGTGGCACTCTACAGAATTGTCCTCAAATTCTACATTTGATGCAGCTCTTCTGCTAGTTTTTCACTCTCTACCATCTGTGTTGCTCTGATGCAGAAGCAGAGTCAACAGGACAGTAAGAACTTGCTGATGCTATTGCTTTTTGTGGGAGCTGAAAAAGAGCTTTTACTTTGCATTCTGCTCGTTTTGTCATCCTTAATCAAAAGGGGCAACATGGCTTTCTGGGAGAGAAAGAACCATGAGGCAGCAATGTGCCCTTGTGGCCAAGAGGCCAATGGCATCCTAGGATGCATTAAGAGGAGCGTGGCCAGCAGATCCAGAGAGGTTCTTCTCCCCCTCTACTCTGCCCTGGTGAGGCCTCCCCTGGAATCCTGTGTCCAGTTGTGGGCCCCTCAGCTCCAGAAGGATAGGGAGCTGCTGGAGAGAGTCCAGCACAGGGCCAGCAAGATCCTGAAAGGAGTGGAGCATGTGCCCTAGGAGGACAGGCTGAGAGAGCTGGGTCTCTTCAGCCTGGACAAGAGGAGACTGAGAGGAGACCTCAGCAATGCTTAGAAATATGTGAAGGGTGAGTGTGAGGAGGAGAGAGCCAGGCTCTGCTCCATGGCATCCAATGGTAGGACAAGAGGGAATGGGAGCAAGTTGGACCACAGGAGGTTTAGTATTAACATGAGGAGGAACTTGTTTGCAGTGCAGGTGCCAGAGCACTGGCCCAGGCTGCCCAGGAGGCTGTGGAGTCTCCCTATCTTGGGACATTGCAGAGCTGCCTGGACACATTGCTGTGTGAGCTGGTCTAGGTGATCCTGCTGTGGCAGGGGGGTTGCACTGGATGATCTTTCTAGGTCCCTTCCAACCCCTAACATTTTGTGATTCTGTGAGAGTTTACAAGGCCAGTAGATGTATGAGGGGGCTCTGCTCCTTCTGAGCCCAATGCCTTCCCTCCTGCAAGATGGAGCAAGAAACCCCAGTTATGTACATCCATGGTGTGCATCCAACTGCTCTACAGACCAGGATTTTGCTTATTTTTTTTCTTAACATCTCCTAATCTTTAATAACACCAATAAGCTTCCTTCCACTCCAACAAGCAAAAGTCCAATCACCATCAAGCATTTTGGTGAAAGAAGAGACCAAGACTATGTATGAGGCACTACTTTAGTATTCAGCCTCATGAAAGCTAGGTGACAGTTGATATGTTTCCTTGGTTCTGTGTGCTTGTCTCCTTGACTACCCTGAGGTGGAGGGAATCATGCTCCTGCTGAGTGGCACAATCCATCGGTCACAGACTGAAATGCTGCTGCTAGGCATGAATCTTCCTTTTTTCCTTCTCTGCTCCATTTAAGTGGATTAGGAAGCATGGTGCAGCCTTGCTGTTTTCAGCTGGTGGTTTGCAGACTGATAGAAAGTATTCTGCCTGAGCCCCACTTCTTTCTCTGACAGCCAGCTCAAGCCAAATGTCTACCTCCCTTTTGGCTGCTCATGCTGAGACCACATATGGTCCTCTCTTTAAGGTGGAAAAAAAAAAATGAACAGAGCACCACACTCTAACTCCATTGTTTCAGATTCTGCAAGTCACCACCAGGATTGTGTGGTTGCAAGCCAGTGAAAAATTTAATTAAATGGCTTGGAGACACTCACTGGAGCATTGTTGCCTTTTGTCTGTGTTCTGGTTTTGTTGTCCTTTGTTCCTGTGCACATCATCAAAGTACTGCATGCATTTCTTCTTATTGCTGCCTGAAACCAATAAAAGAGCAAGCTTTCCCTGGAGATAATGAAGCTCCTCTTGGGAGGAAAAAAAAGAAGAGATCATCCAGTATCAACTTTGTGCAATACTAAATTTGTGGTGGAGTTGCTCACACACAGCATATGAAAGTGTGCTAGGTGGAATCACTCTCTGGTAGCTCAGAGCCTATACCACCATGGGGTCAGACAAGGTTAAAGTTCCAAATACCTGTTGCAACAAAGCCACCATGGCAAACCATCATGGTCCTACTAGTCCCACTTCTAACCTGTATGGAGTGATATCTGCTCTGAGGATATATTTTTCTCTGGAAGTTCATAATAATACCATATACTTGCATAACTCACTCTTGGATCAAGGTATCAAAGGTGTAACAGGCAGAAGAGCAAAAGTTCTGTGATGCCTGGGGACTTTTGTTCTCCCCACAGTTGGCATGCAGTGTTTATCACAGGATCCTGCAGCTTCATTCCTACTGCTGGATCACTTTTGTTTAGGTATCATCACCAAGTGAAGAGACCTACAAGCTGGGTTCTCCCAAGCACCCAGCACATACTGGAGCTAGGAATAGCATATTACAGTCACAGAATCATTAAGGTTGGAAGAGATCTCTAAGATCAAGTCCAACTATCAACCTATTACCACCATGCCAATAAACCATGGCCCTAAAACTAAAAATGGGCATTCAAATGCTCAGTCCTGTATGGTTACTCAAGTGGTCTGTGTTGGCTGGCTGGTAGGCAGTGAGGTGAGGGGTCTGGGTCTCCATTGCCTGTCCAACATGCTTATCTGGTGAGTACTGATTTCTGCAATGTCAAGGTTTTCTCAGGGTTTTATGCCATGTCATGTGATTCTTTCTCTCTTCAGTTACAATTATTATTTGTCTTTTTTTTTCCTAGCTTAACTTAAGGCTTACCTGATGTACACTCTCACAGCTCAGTGACATTTTTCCAGCAGAGCACAGCAAAAGCCACACAGTTCTGCTTCACAGCAATAGGCCTTGGGGCTCAGCTGCATTTCACTTGCTCTGGGCTCTGAGTGACAACATGCTTCTGATGCTTTCAGTGTCACATCTTCTTTCTGAGAGAGAACAGGTGCTTGTTGAGATAACTGCAGCAGTCTGATTGTCCTGGTATATATATTTTTTTTACATTAAAAAGCAATACACAAATATTTGTATGAAAAATAGAGATTACAGAAGGAATCGTTTGCTTTGACCAGAGTTGCAAAGAAACCAGAAAGAACCCAGACATGTTGTGGATGTCCCATCCCTAGAAATGTTCAAAGTCAGGTTGGCTATGGCCCTAGGTAACCTGGTCTAGTGAGTAGCATCACTGCCCATGGCAGGAGGGTTGGAACTTGATAATCTTTAACGTTCTTTCCAACCCAGTCCATGCTATGATTCTATGATGTGATTATAACATGTTGATTTATTCAAAACATATACATTTCTGCTAAAATATGTTGTATTATTTCATGTCTTAAAATACAGGAATTCTGCAATATGCAGATACATTTCTCTACTATTTCATCACTGCCTGAAACATCAGCTTTTTCAGATTTTTCCTGTGGTATGATGAAGTCACACCATAAGGCCTGCACAACAGGGCTGTCGACAGTGAAAGCCTTATATACGGTAGACACCTGATTTTTACTTCCTTTGCTCCAAATGACCATATTGCTGGCCACGTACAGCTCTTCATCGTACTCCACCTCTTCCCCAACATCACTGACGCCTTTCCTCAACTGCCAACTTTCCCGCTGCCGCTCGTGGATCGTCAGCTCCCGGAGGGACCCCACCAGGCCAGCCGCCCCGTCGGAGGAGCAGAGCTCAGAGGCGGGCTGCAGCCTCCAGAGCTGGAGGGTGAGGGCGCTGGGGTGGCGCCGGCAGTGCTCGCGGCCCCGGGGGGCGAACTCCTGCAGGTCGCTGGCCGCAATCATCGTCGCCCTCTCGTCAGAGTAGTCCGACATGGGGGCCCGATATCCTCATTATTTCTGAGAGGGACGGACACACACACCCGCCGCGACCGGGCTCTCCGGCCACCCGCGCCGCCCGGGGTAGAGAAAGACGGGACCAGGCGGGAAGCGGCAGCGCGGCTGAGGTGAGCACAGTCGCAGGGTCTTCACAGGGGTGCCGCCATCTTGTCGCTCCCCCCCCAAAAAATCCTGCGTGAGTTCTGATTTAAGATATGGCTTAAACTATTCAGAGAATCATAGAATGTCCTGAGTTGGAAGGGACCCATGAGGATCACAGAGTCCAACTCCTGCCTATGCACAGGATAGAGAATTTCTCCTCTAGAAGGAATCCTTAGATAAACTGTTGGCTCAGCTATGTTATTGGGTTGAATGAGCTCCCAGGCATCCTATAGGAGATGTGACAAACAGAAAGCCCTTCACATATTTCATTTATTCTTAACCAAAGTCTAAAATAAAAGTGTTCATTTACATAGCTTTTTAATTAAATTCATTTTAAGGTTCTGGAATACAACATTTTAGTGTCTTTTGTGGACAACTAATCACAGGATCATTAAGGTTGGAAAAGATCTTTGAGATCCTCAAGCCCAGATGTCAATTTATCACCCCCATGCCACTAAACCATGTCACTAAGTACCACATCTATATGTTTTTTGAACACCTCCAGGGATGATGACTCCACTACTTCCCTGGGCACTACAGCTTGTGTCAAATTGGTCCAGCACAGAACTGAAACAGAGATAATCCAGATATCACAATGAAGGACAATCCCCATGTAGCAATGTCTGGTCATCTCAGTTTGAGAGGATTCTGCTTAGGTGAGTGGGGGGTAAATAAAAGTGTGACCTGCTGATGATATTATTAATTGCTCTGACTCTTTCTCATGTAATCTAAAAGCTCAGGTTTAGAAACTGGGAATATCTCTTAGCATATTTTCATTTCTGTAAAACATCTGAAGAAATAAGTGAATGGAAACACACACAGATATTAAATTAGCATCCTTTTGTTGCTAAGGTAACAACATTCAGATCTTCTCTGTAGGAAAACTGCTCCACACGTAGCACTTAAACCACAAGTATGGCAGAAGCTGTTTTCTGCAGCCCTTTAGTGACATGAACAGTACATGGAGTCGAGTGAGTGGTTTATCAGCAAATTCCTATTGCCGAGATGAAGAGGCTGATGGCTCTGTGACAGCTGGAATTTGGAAGGAATCATGCTCACAAGTAGCGCTCTGTACTAAGGAGGCAAAACTAGAGAAGAAAAGGCAATCTATTTGCTCCTCTCTTCCCTCCACGTTCTCTCACCTTTGTTGGAAGAATCAAAAAGTGTTTAGCACTGCTGAGATTTAAGAAAGAAACAGTGCACTTTGTTAAATGTAATGCCTTGGCCAGGAGAATGGACTTGGGGAAGGTGTTCTGATATTCTCAGAGCAACTGTGCAGAGAGAAAAGGGGCTGACATTTCAAGGTGTTACTTTCTTTAAAGGCAGAATTCATGTCATTCTTTGTATTTTTATACTTTAATTGGAGAGAAGCTTACAGAGTCTAAATTTCACAGCATTTGGGAAAAATAAGGAAGAGAAAGTGAATATAGAGATGGCCTTAAAGAGCCAGTCCAAAGCAGAAAGAGTACATGTGCCTCTGATCAGAGGATGAAGGATTGGCTGGGGATAGTTGCTGTGTTTTCTGGAAGTAGACAAGTCCAATATACTTTTGTCAGGTATATTTGTTTCTTTTCATTTTTATAGCTTGGGTGCAGAGATTTAGTGCATTGTCTCCAGATTCAGGAATAAATACTTTCTCAGACTAGTAAGGAAGGGGTTGGGGCTAAGGGAAGGATACTCCACGATACCAGTTTGATGATGCCCTGTCAAAACTTCAGCTGATATGCATCAAGATGTAAAGTGACCCTTAGGTTACCTGTACTGTTTTAATTCCCCTAGTGATGAGAATGTCCAGGAGATTACAGCAGCAGAATGAAACAGTTCTTTTTATTCATATGTGGAGGACAAAAGATCTTGAAAAGTGGATGGTAACACCTTGGCAAGGGCAAGTCTCTTGAATAGTGTCTGGGTTGCTACACCCCATGTGATGGCTGTGGTAAAAATATCATCTGTTTATTCATTGAACTTTGAATTATTGTGAATATCTGACTGCAGGTCAAACTCTTGCCTGAATTTTTGCATTTTACCTAAACCTTTTCTTCCACAAAATGACTGAGTAATGCCATTATTTTCATTATTGCTTTCATAGGTGAATGTTATATGATTTCTATAGCTTCTGAAGGTAGCAAAAATGACAATGACAACACTTGACAGGCAGAAAGCAAGACTGTGGATAGTAGCACTTGGGGAAGAGCCCATGCAAATGGTCTCTTTTTGGCAGACTTGCACTCCTGTCTGTTACCACTCAGCAGACCTCACTAAAATGCTAAAACTCAGCCTGACATATTCCTGAAGCTTAGGTTCTGTCTATCTCCATCTATGAATATTTCTTCCTTGCCATTCTCCTTAGCAAAGTAGTTTTTACTTCTTAAGTTGCAATAAAACCCTGGCAGTAACATTGCACAGAAACTTAGCTTTAGGATGCAGGATAAGCACAGCAGCATGATCTGCTTGCTTCTGGTTAATTTATGAGGGTAGATAGAGCTTGGCTCAGATGTAGTGCAACTGTGGAGAACAAATGAAGTATGACTAGAAGGTAGGGCCTGCTTCTGATTAGATTTCTGCTTCTATAAATCCAGCACATTTCCTCATTTTTGGCTGAGAGGAGACCAAAATCTGTCTGGCACAGTGTTCTTTCATCTGGTCTACCAACCAGGTAATTGGAGGCTTTCCTGGCAGAAGCAGTGGTCAGATTTCATATTGGCATGCGGAGATGATATTTTCATACCCTTTTCTGCAAATAAAGTAGTAATGAAGATGAGCACCAGCAAGGAACCTAAAAAGAATGACATTTTTTAGGTGCTAGAAGGTGGATTAATGGACAAGATGTGTTTGGAGGAATTGGAAAAATTATTACAAGCCTACATTTCCTGATGGTAGCAAGAAAGGCACCAGAAAACTTCTGAATTAAAAATGCCATTCTGGCTTTTTCTTAAAGGCTAAGCAGGTTGCCTAGGTTAGAAATGTCAATCTTAAATAGTCCTGAGTTCTCAGAATGTACTTTCTTGCAATATGATTTCATTTTGCTATGTTCTACCAAAATCAAGTCCTTTTATATAGCAGTATGTACATTGTAAGGGGGAAAGCTTTGAGGAAAACACATCTGGTTTCTGTTCTTTTAAAGATGGCTTTTAAAACACTCACACTATACCATTTTCCTCTTTACCTTTATTAATTAATGCTCCTCATTAGGATTGATCTACAGAGGAGATCTCCTCAAAGGTTTGAACACCAGTTAACCAACAGGTTTCTCAGATGTGGATTCCTTTCTGTAAAGACAACACAGTAACTTTGGAGTTGCAAAAGAAATCCTGAGCTAGGAAGATTGTAAGGAGCCTGTCAGCTGAACCACCCAAGGCAAGAGAATCCTGCTCACTTGATCTAAATCTTCAGAAACTTATGTCTTTACAACCCTTTTTGTCTTGCATTGCCTTGTTTGAAATTTGGGATGTTGCCTTTTCATAACCTGCCTTGAGGTAAAGATGATTTAAGGTAACTCACCTACAGCATGTTCTACACTCCCCAGAACCCTGAGATTAGGCAATGCTAGAAAGGCTCAGATCCCCAGATCACTGCAAATCTCCAAAATTTGTGATTCTGTGTAACTTGCATGTCTCTGAGAGTCCTCCAGTGGTCATTACTAGTCAAGAAGCTCTTTGATGGACAACAAAGCAGGGATTGCATGCATACAAGTTTCAAAAGATAAACCTCCTCTATATTTCTGCTTTTGAGGAGAGGGAAGGATTTCCCAGACAAGGGAAGACTTGAGATCCGTAGATTTTATGTCAGTGGTATTACCATATGAATTTCTGCCATTGTTGAACATGAAAAAGCAAACTGAGCCATGAAAGGAAGAAGGAAAGGGGATTTAAAAACACCACCAGGAAGGAAGATGTTTCCCTTTCTATTCCAGCTTGTCTATCTAACAAATCTCCTTCCCAAGCAACTCTACAAAAAGTTGAGTGGCACGTGCTACCCATGGCAAGGCACTTCTGCAGCTGTTGCTATTTAGTATGCAGCTGTTGGACTTTGTATTTTCCAGCAGTCTGCTTTTTCAGAGAGAGTGTTTTGCTGTAGAAAGAGATCTGGGAAGCCATTAGCTGGCTTTTATTCTTCAGAGCACAAAACAGGGGAGAAGGAGTCGGCTGGGGTTGTAATGCTAGTGTTTGTATATGTTACAGTCCTTGTGTGAACTCATGTCTAATGGTGAGGTATTACATGCTTAATCTCTAGTTTTAAAAAGATACAATGTAAAACAATTTTTCTTTTAGGCTTATATTCTACAGCTATGCTCATATTCATGACTTCTAGAACAGAGGGTCAGTTTCCAGCAACAGGAGTTCTTTGATGCTTTACTTGCCTGTGCATTCCTCATATCGTCATTGGCGATTCAGAACATAACTTCTCTTAGTAGTTGAATCCTTCTATAGCATCTCTTCTTTTAACCTCAGAATAAAAAGGGAAGTGCCTTACACTGGGATGCAGTAAAACACAAAAAATACCTGAAGAAATTATGTGGAGGAGCTGAGTTCATAATCTCAACTCTCCAAATGGGGTTACTTTACTAAGTGCCAGGAAATAATGTCTAGTTTTTAAGCTCCTTGGATGAAGAAATATCTTTGTTCCAAGATCATCCTTGTCTCTAGCATAGCCAACTTACATCATGAATTCAGCATTTAGTAAGAAGCAGTAACTGAGTTAACATTCAGTTTTGCCTGTGATCTCTGAAAATAAGAGGACTAGGCTATTACAAAGGCTGTAATGGTGAATTTAAGGGTGATATAGACTAGAATATTTCCTGGTTATGTTGTCAGAAAGTTTCTAATGTACATCATTTGCCACAGCAGTGATGTCCTTTTCACTGTGGAGATAATTTCCTAATCCATTACTTTTACACAGCTCTCTGTGACAATAAGGGTGAAGTTCCTGTTGTGAGAAGAATATAGAGAGGAACTAATGAGACTGGTCTCACTAGCCTGCAGCTGTGTTACATTGGTTTCTAGAGGCCAACTAGCATTGAAAAATGGATGTGTATCTTCTAGTTGTTTTTCTTCCAGCAGAAGTTTTTGAAGACAACCTTTCCTTTTGAGGCAGAGAGAACAGTTGTTTATATAGGCTTTTAGTCTGATCTCATTTCTCCTCTTGATGTTGGCTTTCCTGATGCTCACCCCATATTGGCCACTGGCTCAACAAATGTGGAACTGCTTTGATCCACATGGAGGTTCCATGTGGTTCCCTACACACAGAATATTACTGTATTTTTATTTTTTCTTCTCTAGACACTGGTTATGTTCATATTCAGGTCTCACTTTCACCAAATCATTGACTACTTAACTGATTCTACTAGGTTGGTCCCAAATTTGCACAGATATGAGTCAGAACCAGATATAAAACTGATAGCGAGGGAAGCAGATATAAAACTCAGTTTGAATACAATGAAGGAGGACCTACACTCTTTTAAACATGCTGTCATTGATATTCTCAATGTTGAGTATGCTTTTAACTTCAGCTCTCTGTAAAAATGTATCTGGAGAGACAGAAATGGAGATATAAAAACAGATTTGTATGTTTAGATGTGATTATACAAATATAAAAATATTGAGCTCATTTCAATGAAATGACCATATTCTCTATTATTATTATATTATATAATATATTACTTATATTATATAATATATATTATATTATAATAATATAATATATATTATATTATTATATTATATATTATTATATTATATTATAATATAATAGATATTATATTAAAGTTTAACAGCTCCCTGTTAAAAAAAATGTATGGGGAAAAAAGAGANTATATTATATTATTATATTATATATTATATTATATATAATTATCTATTATATTATTCATAGCAACAAATGGTGCTTGTTCTCTAAGTGTTTTCCACAAGCATACCAAGATTTTTTTTCCACTTTGCCCATGGTTTAGTGAGACTCCTTGACTTTGATTGAAAAGTCACTTGATAAGCAATGTAATTATCTTGTCCACTTCTGTATGCCCTATTTACAATATAACAGGCCAGTTTGGCAGCACTTCATTAGCCACAGAGCCGTGTGTCTTAAGTGAGTAAAAGAATATCTTTTAGTATGCAAACATTAAAAGAGACAATTCTTTTAATGAGTTCAAATGAGACATTGGGCACAGGGTTTGTATGTGACTTAAAATCTGCAAAAGGAAAGCTCCTTTGCAATGTCCACTGCTAAACAGGTCATGTCTGACTCAGTGTTAACAGGTGGTGTGAGTCACATTATCTGCTGCAAGTCACATACATTGCAAAGACAGTCTGGCTGTGTGTCTGCAAAGTCATTTCATCAATTGACCTTGAATGGTGGGATGACTGGAAAGTATTTGCTGTGAAGACTGGAGGAACAATTTTCAGCTGGCATGTTTTTGGTGTGAATTACTTTTGATATATCTGAAGTTACTTGAGTTTCATCTTATAACTCTACTGCTTGGTCGAATGAGAGTATTTTCAGCTGGGGAGAAAGAAGGAAGGGAATGTGAGTAATAAGAAAGCCAAAGGAATTACAACATGATGACAACATTATGACAACATGCAATAACTGTTTGATAACTGTTTCTTGCTTAAATCATTCTCTTTTTATTTTTAGGTCCAAAAGTGAAGCATTTGATCTTGCAATGGAGTTATTGCATGAAACTTTATAAAGGTATTTTGGCTTTTTATCATAAATATAGAGGTGAGCAGCTACCCAAGGAAATGGTGGAGTCATCATCCCTGGAGGTGTTCAGAAAATATACAGATGTGGTGCTTAGGGACGTTGTTTAGTGACATGGTGGTGATAGGTAGATGGTTGGACTTGATCTTAGAGGTCTCTTCTACCTTAATGATTCTGTGAAATGCAAACAAAAGTTAAAAGTCTGTGTGATCATTTTCAATAACAGAAACCTTGTTTTAGAACTTCCTCAACAGAAAAGGCAAGGAAATGCCTTAATTCTTCTCTTATGTCACTTCTGAAATCCTAGAATGGTTTGGGTTGGAAGGGACCTCTGGAGCTCATCTAGTCCAACCCCCCTGCAGTGGGCAGGGACATGGAGTTGTGTTCAATGATAGAGGGGTTCATTTTCTAAACTCAAGGGAGTCTTTTCCTTTGACCTGAACATGGTTTGCATTTCATGCTGCAAAATGTTTGAATTCCTCTGCTACATGCCTCACTTTGCAACATCTATTTAGAATCCTACATTTGTTGGCTGAACAATGAAGTCTGAAGGTGCCCAGTCCAACTGCCTACTCCAAATGAGACTCTTGCTAGCAGTGGTTATGGCTTTGTCTAGCTGAGTCTTGGAAACTTGCATGGCTGGAGGCTCTGCTGCCACTCAGAGTAACTTGTGCTACTGCTGACTACTCTCCTGGTCTATCTCCTCCTCCTCTACTTGAGTTCTTCTAATGGTTGGAATTTGTATTCATTTCTTAGGCATTGTTCCATAAGCTGACCTTTCTCCCTGCCTTTTGTAGTTACACGACTAGCCCTTTTCAAGGGTCCCTTCAGGGTTGTTGCCATTGTGGTTTTAAGGTGGAGGACATGAAGAGATCTGTTGGGCAGGATCTCTTCATTATGTCTTTTGCAAGTAGAACAGGATACTTGATGCCTGGATATCAATTTTCTGGGTTTGGAAAGTCTGACAGAGCTCTAACAAGGAAAAATATGATTTCTAATCTTTGCCTGGATATGAGTGTGGTTTATCATCCTAACTGGCAGGCTGCATTGTACTGAGGACTGATGATTTCCTTGTAGTAGTGAATAAAGCTCACGCTCTTCTAATAATTCTGCCATTGAGAGCTTTGATCATCCTCTCAAGTCAGAACGGAGTTGATCTTATTCTTGCTGAAACATTTGTTCCAGGGAAATCACAAGAAGTTGTTACAGGCAACTGCTGTAGTTATTCAAGAGCTCTGAGATGCTTTTCCTGTGGATTGTTTCTTTTTGTGATCTGCTAGGCTGGTGAAGGTGAGGATTTGCACCAATGCTACTTCTACATATGTGAATCTGAGCACTGGCCACTGCTTCAGCTGCTTGCAGCTGGGATTGAAGGAGCTCTGAACTGAGGAGGGACAAAGCAATCAGTGTCATTGAGGACAAGAGGAAATGGTCTCCAGTTGCACCAGGGTAGGTTTAGATTGGATGTCAGGAAACATTTCTTCACTGAAAGGGTTAAGTCTTGGCCCAGGCTGCCCAGGGAGTTGGTGGAGCCACCATCCCTGGAGGTGTTTAAGAAACATACAGATGCTTTACTTAGGAGCATGATTTAGTGGCATGAAAATGATAGGTGTGGTTGGACTTGATGGTCTTAGAGGTCTCTTCCAACCTTAATGATTCTGTGTTATTTGAGGATGGAGCAAGCACACAACTCTTTAAAGCTTTAACACAATGATAGTATTTTCCATCTCCAAATCTCACCATTTCTTTAACATTTACTCTGGAACAGACTTTGAATTTTTAAAGAGCTGAACAAAGCTTGGAGTAACAGAGTTCTGGACAGACATTTAGGCTCATGTTTGTACTTTTCACCTCATAAATATTAGTGGGTGGCAGCTGACACTGAAACAATGAGATTAGTCACCAGCTTTTTCTCCATTACACCTCTGAGTTTTATATTTAGTGATCTCCTTATACACATGCCATTTCAAATAGTATCCATAGGAAGTAAAATGCATTTTCCTAATTTTACTGAGAATAATCTGAGCATTTTCTGTTCTTGCTGTAACACTGAAGAATAAATTAACCTGTCACAAATTCCAACAATTTCCATAAATTACTGAAGGCAGGACTGAGCTCTGGGTTAACATGCTTACCTTTAGCTATCTACATGTAAGTGTATTGACATGAACTAGCTGTCTAAACCTACATCATAGCTGACAGACATCTACTCAGTGCTGTCAACAGAGTCTAAAGAGCTATTCTGCTCCTCCTAGAGAGACACCTGTGTCAGGTCACCCTAATAGCTCTCTAGACTTAGACTCTGACCAGATCCCTACTGAAAATAACAAGAGACAGGTACAGTGGGATTCAATTGTCCATCCATAGGTGTCTGGTTTAGATCAGAATGACAGACTCATTAAGGTTGGAAGAGACCTGTAAGATCATCAAGTCCAACCATCTACCTATCACCACCATGCCACTAAACAATGTCCCTAAGCACCACATCTGTATATTTTCTGAATATCTCCAGGGATGGTGACTCCATCACTTCCTTGGGCAGCTGTTAACCTCTGTATTTATGATAAAAGGCACATGCCAGTAAAACATGTCCCCGAGTAGAACACAGTTTCTTAAACACCTCCAGGGATTATGACTCCACCATCTCCCTGGCCAACCTGTTCTAGGCCTGCAGATTTTCTAGGAGATACTCCCTGACTTGACACCAAGCAGCAATCTCCTTTGTATGACTGCCTAGGCCAGTCAACAATTTTTGACTGTTGACAACTAGCTTGGAGGTACCTTAATTGACTTAAGTTTTGTAGCCTATCTCTGCAGGGGATCTTGGTATATAAAGCTCATATGCATTTGTATTTAGGTGTCTAAACACTTAGTCTTATGATTAGTAGTCTAGGGCTTGGAATATCTATCCACAACAGAGTACATAATTTATTCAAAGGAGGCTAGACCATATATGTTGGGAGAGGGTCTGACTACCAGGCTATCAAGTAGATTATAAAGGACCCTGACCCTGGATTAGAACATATTACTTAGGTGGCTGAGGAGCCACCTTACTTAACTTTACTTAACTTACTTAACCTTAACTTACTTAACCTTACTTAACTTACTAAGTCCTCTCCTAAGACAGCCTTTTAATAAAAATAAATTTCATAATGATCTAGTGTAAAATTCCAGTTTTGTATCTGTTCTGCTCCCTCTCAAATTAATGCTGATATTAGTAATTATTCTATGCTTCCCTCCCACCATATATCCAAACATTTTAGTATATGTATATACCTGATGTTCTTAACTTACATTTATTGCTTTGTAGATTTCATGCCACTTTCAATCACGATGATACAATGAAATTATCCATCCACTATTATTATCCATCCACTATTATTTATGTCAGTGAAGATGACTATCCTCTAGAAAAGATGCAGATGCATCTGCCTACCTTTGAAATGCAAAGAAGAAATGATAGGCACTTGACATAAAGTGTTTTTTGTTGAGTGTATTGTCATGTCAATGCAAAAATCCTCCATTGCTGCTTCTTAAACTTAAGTGGTACTTATGCATTTCTATCAGCTTATTTTTAGTGTAATTGAAAGAAACAAGTCTATTGGTAAAGAAAAAGAACTTTTACTGAACTTGATTAAAAAGTCTTCAGATTTCTGTGCTGCACAGAATGAGAACAGAGTTCCCAAGCCATAGAATAAGTTCTGAATTCCATACCCTTCATAAGTAGATGCTTAAACCCTGAGATTTGAATCTGTAAATGGATCTCACCCTCAGGCAAGCTCCTTTGTTACCTCTGCCAGCCCCATATGTATAGCTCAGCTCTTCTGTAGCATCTCAAACAATAGTGGTCAGCCAAATTTTTAGATTCATTTAGGACAAATGAATCACTCAGTAGCCTATGGAGTGATGACATCTACCTCTTTCAGTGCCCTTTAACAGTCCAACTCCATGCCTGAATTCAGTACCAGCTGGAATATAAATAACAAGAAAAATCTAGTTAAATACCAGCTAACATTTTAAGTTTTCTCCTTTCTGTGGTTGTCTAAGCCCATAGACATCTCATGATTTGACCTTGAACTTCCTTGAATCTTCTTTCATCCAATTTGCCATGTAAGAAGTTTGTTCAGCTCATGCAGGAATGACTGACAGAGAGTGACACTAGATTCAAACACAGAGCACAACCCAGAGAGCTTTATAAAATAGGACATTTGGGTCATAGGTGCAGCTCCTCATTCATCTGTAAGGTTACTTATGCAAAAGGTTTCTTGTTTTCAGTACAGGAAACACACAGGATAAAATTAGCCCTAGATGTATAGGACGAGGGCTCAGGGCTGTCTAAAAGGGATTCTGTGTTTGAGGCAGCTGGCAGAAGACAGTTTAACATGAGTAGGCAGTAGACACCTGGTAATTACCTTCTTCAAGTTGGGTTAATTGCACAGTCTCCAAGACTTGTGTCCCTCTTTGGCTGATCTATAGGAAAGAGGCTTTCTAGACAACCACAATGAACTCAGCCAAACTGGATACCCTAAATTAGTTTTTGACTGATATCGCCTTTGACAAGACTTTTGTTTTTTAATAAACCCCTGTATTACACATTTAATTGTCTCAGCTCTTTTGATGTCTCTTAAACTATCTGTATGCAACTCTTAGGACATCTTCAAGATGAGTCAGGAAATTCAGTTATGGATAAATNGCTCCTGCTGCCAACACTGTTCCTGCTCCAGGCCAGGATGCCATTGGCCTTCTTGTCCCCCTGGGCACACTGCTGGCTCCTGTTCAGCTGTCCCTCAGCACCCCTAGGTCCCTCTGTGCCTGGCTGCTCTGGAGCCACTGCTCCCCAAGCCTAGAGCACTGCTGGGGGTTGGTATGGCCAAGGTGCAGCACCTGGCATTTGGCCTTAGTGAACTTCATGGCATTGGCCTTGGCCCAGCAATCCAGCCTGTCATTCAATTTTGTCTTTCTAAAAAACAAATCCTGAATGCATCCAAGTAATTTGTCTGGGCCCTCAACCTTTCCTTGCAAAGCAATGGAAAACCAGTATTGACAGACAGAAGAGCTTTTATGAAGTCTGTTTTTAAAACTTTACCTCCTGATTGCCCTGCTCCCCTCTGTTAATATGCCTAGTATTTGATATTGCTACAGATAGTATCTCACAGTGGTTCTCCAAGAGCTGTGTGCAAAACACTGACTACCTGATGAGCTGATACCATAAGTGCCTCTCTGAAATATCATTTCTATCCCTTTTATACAGATGAGGAGACTGACAGCTGCAAGAATTTACCCTGGTTTGTAAGAGATCCAGGACTGAGATCCCAGCTTTATTGTGTAGTGTCATGTGTAGGACACTCGTGAGCCACTGAACATCAGACAAATGAGTTATTGCTGATATGTGAAATAGAGACAGGAAAATGGTTCTGTGGAGATTTAATACAGGAGGTGCAAAAGGTTACTGTGCTGTACAAGTAACAAGCAAAATAATTTAATTTCATTACAAATTCGTGTGGGTTTTGTGTGTGAAGCCTGCTTATAGTGAAGTGGATTTCTCTCCTGCTACATCTTTGTTCTCAGCATAGAAGTGGAAAGCATATCTCCATTAAAAGTACTGGCAATAGAATTGTCAGCTCCTGTTACATATCAGACCAAATTCTTTTCAGCATTTTGAAAAGGAGCCACTTAGGATACATTGCAAACTGTGGAACATTATGTAAGCATATTGGAGCTTTGACTCTCACCTTGTTGTCTCATATGCCTCCTTAACAAAGGGATGGTCTCAACCCTCTCTAATGTAGGTCAGCATTGAGAGTGCCAAATTACTCAGATCCATCCATCTGGTCTCTGTGGCATGTTCAACAGGCATATCTTCAACCTCATCATCTTCACTGTTGGGTGGTAACATCTGACAAAGCTGCCAAGGTTGAGCATTACAAGATACAGTGGCCACTGACAGTTTAACTCATGCTTGTGAAATAGAAACAGCACTCTACATAGGTCAATAGGTACCAAAAGTCCACAGACAAACTTTACATGCCCCTAATTAGAGGCTATTGTTCTGAAAGGATGGGTCATTGCCAAAAATAGATTTGAGGTTGGCTATTAAAGGGTTTCAAAACCCTGACTGGTCCAGTGAGTCATTTAGATAAGTGCTGTACATGATGGGTTGTGTTCTGGTCTCATTATATAGCAGAATAGCCTTAAATTTCGGGACTACATCTGATGGCAATTTCAGTATCATATATCTGGAATAAGTTTAATTGTACTCAGTGTAAGTGCTGTAGGGTACACCCATGTAACTGAGATAAAGTCCATTTAGCCAACAAATATGTTTTGTTATATCCTTATTCCCCTTCAAGGAAAAAAAATGATGCAAGTCAGAGAGGGTATGATTTTGTCCAACTGGCAAATCTCCATCTTATCTCTGCATTGGTTGGTCTCTGGCTTAATACAAAGCAGAATAATTTACTAAGCACCATCACTGTACTCACTTAGCAGTGCTGCATTTGCATCAAAGAAAAAAATCTCCTGCCACTGGAGCTTGCAGTCAGAAGTTGCAAATGAAACTGCTGACGTTCTTGTCTTATACTCTAAGACAATTTGTCTCCCTATTCCTCTTCCTTTGTAATCTGGGACTAAGTCTGCTACTCTTTTCTCTCTGAATAAAGAAGGAAATACAGAAAACTGACAGTTGCTCCCTCTCTGCTTTCTCTATGTACCTTTTGTATGTGTTAGTAGCCAACAGCATTAGGCATAATTCTTCCACTAACAAAGTCCTTCCCTGAGCACAGGTCAAGACTCCAAATCAGCCATTCAACCAGTGTCACCTCCTCTAGTTCCTCTAGTCTCAAATTGCACCAGGGGAAGTTTAGGTTGGACATTAGGAAAAATTACCTCAATGAAAGGGTTGTCAAGCCCTGGAACAGGCTGCCCAGGGAAGCTGTTGAGTTACGATCCCTGGAGGTATTCAAAAGGTGTGGGACTTAGGGACATGGTTTAGTGGTGACCCTTGGCAGTGCTGGGTTAGCAGCTGGACTTGGTGACCTTAAAGGTCTTTTCCAACCTAAACAATTCTACAATTCTCTTGATGCAAGTATCCACCAAATGTGACAGAGAAATGAGTTAGCCTTGATCGTGCTGAACCTGTTTCTTTCTTTAATGGTTAACCAAAGAGTAATGAATCCTAAAATCTTGCTGACATTTCTGCTTTATACCTGAGGACTCAACTTGTAGCTGGACATACCAGGTACTTTTTCTCTCAAATGACTTAACTTCAGCACGTGCTCTTGTCCACAAATGCACCTGTATTTGTGACTATCCCAACTGGCCTGTGGCAACATGCAGCATCTTTCCACAAACTTCCCCTGGTTTGCATTCTTAGATCAATCTAGCTCTGACAACACTAGAGTGCTTCTGGGAGCTTTTAACCACTTTTTGCATGATCCCCTAAAATAGGTCTGCTCAGAAACTTGAGAGAAAACTTTGCTGCTGAGCTATGTCCTTAAGCTTCCTAAGAGTGTACCCATTTTGATGAAATCCTGTGTAAAAAGCATTAGGAAAGGGTTATTTCCAACTCAATTAATTGCACTGGAAAAATATCTATTTTCTAATTTCTTGTTTTCTATTCCTGTTTTAACTTTCATTTTCTGTGGTTTTACCTTATTGAAAGAAAGTCTTCTGCTGGTTTTGAATCTATCTCTGTTTTAATCTTTTTGGAAGTACCTTATCCTGTTTGTCAAACTAAGAATGAAAACCATTTCATGTGTTAACATTTCACTTGGGAGAAAACATTCTATTCCCAAACCGGTTTACTGCAACCAGTGATTAGTTCCATATCCTGTTTCTGATGCCTAGAGCATTATATTTTCCTCTTCATAGATAAAAATCTTACAAGTAAGGACATTTTAAATTCTCAACAGAGGAGACACAATTCTATTGATAAAAAGCCATTCCTCTGGTGGCACTTCTTTGACTGGAAATAGAGGAATAACACAATTTGCAGACCTGATGATCTTTAAGGTCCCTTCCAACCTGGACATTCTATGTCTGTGCAGAGTAGAGAGCTGTTTTAAAACCCCCATGCCAAGAACTTTTGATATGTGAAAGAAGAAACACCCTAAAACTGAAAAAGTATCTCAAATTCATCTTAACCTGGGTGGGGTTTACTTTAAAATAAGAATTGCTGTGAAGATTGCTATAAATACTTCACTGAGCTAATGCCTGAGGCCAATGATTCCTGTCTCAGCCCCTGCCAGAGGGAGAGGCTTTCTTTGAATTTATGCTAGGATCATTATTTAGCCTGTCATGCTTTTACTGTAGGGAACAATAAAAACATCTTCATTGTTTCAAAATTTTAGTTGTCTTTGAAATAGCTGGGGATTTTGTCATCTAAATGCAGGCACTTCTGTTTCTCTGAGGTTTTTATGGGAAGAGTAATCAGAGCTAAAGCTATTAAACTGCCAGCCTGGGATCATTTTATGGTGTATTTGTGAGTAAGTATGATTATAAATGTTACAAATAACTCCTTCTGAATTATTTGTCAGACTTGTGCTGCTATGTAACGTATAGAGGGAAGGTTACTGCATGCAGCTGCCAGTTATCATAAATTAATTTAGCACTGCACTTAAAAAACCCACCTATTGGCCTGACAACATTGGAAACAGAGTGCTTAACTCATGGCCTTTCTCTGCACAGTTGTTCATGGTGTGGTTTTGAGGGAGTGTTCTCTAATGGTTGCTCCAAAGGTAAAGGTAGCTGTCTATTTTAAACCCACATCTAGGGCTAACCTACAGCAGCTGACACCTCCCCAGCAGAGAAGGAGAATTGGGAAAAGGTAAGGAGACTCATGATAAAAATGGATTTAATAAAACAGCCTAACTAATACCAATGGTAATATAAAGCAGAAAAAAGTTACACTTAGCCCAGCAAAGGTCCAACAATCACAATAAACAAGAAAGCAGCCCTTAAGAGCAAGACCAGGAGGCCAAAATGAAAATGCCACCTCCTCAACAAGCGTCTTCCTTTATACTGAGCAAATTCCTAATGACCTGCAGCCCATGGCTGGCTTAGGATTCTGTCCCAGCAAAACAGAGACAGTAGTACATTGAGATGTGAACTTACAGATGTTTGCACTTGCTTTGGCTCTGCAACTTGAATACTGAAGCATACTACACCTGTGGATAATGACTGGCTTCTCTGGAGAGAGCCAAAAGGGGTTATAGGAGGATAACCATGATGTGGCTGTTAGGATAAATTAGAAAGACTGTAATTCCAATCTTGGAAGTCTTTTATGAGTCTGCATTGGGGCAGCCAAGAGACTGAGCCTATGGTTGCAAGTATCTCACATGGACAACCTCACTGTGACCAGCTTGAGAGTGAAAATCATGATTGCTATTGATGTCAGGATTTACATGCTTAGGGTGACAATCTGTAATCTTTCAGTTTATTTAAGTTGAAGCCAGAGGCAAAACATTGAGCAAGCAGCAAAACTATCTATTTTCCTCACAGTTTCCCAAGTCAATTCCATCTCAATTCCATCTCTTCCCAAGGCCCTACCACAACTCAGTGTTTCTCCTGCCCATCCTTCCTTTGTCTGGTTGCACTGCAACATTCTTGAATTACTCATCTGGGAAGCATCCAGGACTTGGGTACTTCAAAGACAGCCAGAAAAGGCTTAGCCCAGAGCTTAGTCAACCTCAGGGGCCATCAGTGGATGCTAGAAACCAATGGAATTAATAGGAGAGGAGAAGGAGGTCCTACAACGGAAGGAGCTGGACAAGTGAAGAGCAACAGCGCCAAGTGCACAGATGAGTCACTGTCAGAGCTCTCCCTGGCCAGAAGAGGAGATGGGAGAAGATGATGTGCCAGGACCTTCCTACTGGGCAGCCTGCTTCCCACACCCACATTCCCTGCTGTCTCCAACTGACTCGCCACCGCAGAGTTAGAGGAGATTCTGCTTGGGGTACCTATGAGAAAAATGGTGCTAGGAGAACTAACCTAGTGGGTTGGTTGCTATTAGTTTATGTAGTTAAGCTGGTGTAAATTTAGAACTAGAAGTTCCCTTCATTAGTACCAATTCTTACCATAATTAGAGATACTGTGCTGCTCAAATATTCAGAGTGGTATCCCAATACCGTGACAACAGTCTTAACACTTGTTGAAAACACATTTATGCTATAGGAATGGTGACTCCAGCACCTCCCTGGGCAGCCTGGGCCAGGACTTAACAACCCTTTCAGTGAAGAAATTTCTCTTCCTGTCTAATCTAAACCTCCCCTGGTGCAACTTGAGGCCATTTCCTCTTGTAGCCCTTCTTTGGACCCTCTCCAGAAGTTCCCTGTCCTTCTTGAACAGGGGAGGCCAGAACTGGACCCAGGAGTCCAGCTGTGGCCTCACTAGGGCCATGTCAACTCTTCTTCAGTAGTGCTCAGCCTGACCTTGTGGCCACTGAGCAGCCAGCACCCTGTGGCCACACTGCCCAACAAAGCCACCCACAGCCACANCTCTCTGCTGCTGGATGGCTCAGGGCTCCTTTTCCTGAGCCACCTGAAGAGAACGAGGAGCAGGACTCCAGCAATGACTGTGAACAGAATCCACGGCAAGGCAGCAAAGAGCAGGGCTCCCCAGCCCATGCCACTCTGCTCCAAGATCATCAGTTCGTGCTTATTGCTCTGCTCCATCTCCTGCAGCAGTCGAGTCATCTCCCGGTCCAGATACAACGCACGCTGGTGCATGCGCTCTTTTGTGGCCTCATCCAGCTCTTCTCCCACCCCCTGCACATGCAGGAGGCTTTGCAGAAGGAGAAAAAGCAGTTCTATGGCAGTCATGGCCTGCAGGAGAGAGTTCAATGAGAAGAAGTTCAGTAGGGACTGGGACAGGAGCTACAGGGAGCTGGGGACAGGTAGGAGAGGGGACCAGGCAGCTGGAAGGCAGCAAGACCTGTGCCCAAAGTGACAGCATGCCCTGTCTGAAGTGGTTGTGTAAGCATCTGGTCCCTCGAATCAGGGTGACCCCTCCACCCCCATGGAGACCCCCCCACCTTTCTGCCCTCACCCTCTTGTAGCCCATACTCACCTCTGGTCAAAGTCGCACTGGGCCAGCCCTGCCTGCTGGTGCCTTTATAAGCACCCCAGCACTCATTGTGACATCCATGGGGACAATTATGATGTCATCATCATGTCACCATATTAGGACAAGATTTAGACATATGCGTGTCCCTGAGCGACGGGGAGCATGAGTTTAGGCCATATATATCCTGAGAGCTGCTGGGTTGATGGCTCTTCTCCTCTTGCAACAGTGTGGTGATTCTTTTGCCTGTTTTTTCTTATATAGCCTCAAAACCAGGGAAAAAAAAAAGATTTATTTGAGGTTAATCGACCTTTTTTTTTGCTGTTCAAAAGAAATACAATCCATTTTTGGCATGAAGATATGACATTACATTTTAGCCCTATTGACAAATGCTCAAGATATGCTTCGTAACTTTACATTCTCTTTCCTGTTCTTATTTCTGGTGGTGTTTCAGATGTCTTTTAACTTTGTACTTCGAGGATATAAAATTCTACTTTTCCCTCTACAGACATTTCCTCCTACTCCTTGCTTAATCTTAAGCACTACGCTTATTTTTCTATCTACACCCACACCCAGGAATAATTTCCCTATCTGAAAGTGATTTTTTTTATTTTATTTATTTTTTTTCCCCTTCCACTCAGCTGAAACTTTCAATAAAGCCAGGCAGCATACCTTGTGTCTTTAGCAATAAACAAGTTCCACTGTCTTGAACGACTACTTTGGGGAAAAATATGTTGAAAGAGGTTTGGTTCTCTCCTTCATACATTTTCACAGTATTTTCACTGTTGCTCATTCTGTAAGTGCTAAGTGACATAAGTTCAGTTCACCTGCTCCATGTGCTTAGAGTTCTGCCCCTGAAATGCAGCTGAGAATATCTTTGTACTCTCCAGACTGCATCTGTGATCCTGGAAAAACTTCTTTGCACTTATTTGAATTCATGCTTCTCCAAAGGTCTAACTAGTTCTGCCAGTCTTTGAAGGATTAAGACCCATGAAACTGATTTCTTGGAGTGCTATTTTGAGGGTGAGTTTATGACATCCAGTAATAACTTTGCCACTAAAAATAGGACTCATTTGAACTAGGTGCTGTACAAACTCAAGGTGACCCCTGCCTGATTCCTAGCATTTACATCTCATCAGAGATTAAATATAGCAAATGTGGAAAACAGAGGAGAGGAGGAGGAGGGATGAAAGAGTGAAAGTCTAGCAGAGACCTCCTACTATTACAAAGTAATCTGAATCATCAAGATATTTCTTTAAGACAGGTTTGGAAAAGGCAGTTAATCATGAACCCAGTTTTCATTTAATCCTTCTTAATTTTAATGTGTTAATTTTATTTATCCTTCTCACTTCTGTACCAATTATCCTTAATTATCCATCACTATAGTCTGTAGTCCAGAAGAAACACTTTATGTATGGAAGACTTGAGGAGTTCCTCATACATTCCAGCACAAAAATGATGAAGAGACTAATTGAAAACCCTTCTGAATAAAGAGAGATAAAAACATATTTGTAAAAGCCAGTTTATTGTTTCCAGATGAATTCAGAGACAGGCAACCATCAGAAAAATACCACAGAGCATAAGGCCTTCATATTTCTTCTATAAATTCTAACAGCTGCCAAAAGGAAAGAGAAAAAATAATGATAGAAAGCAAAATGTAAATGTTTAATATAGAATATATTGTGCAATGTTTCCTCCAAGTTTCAAAAGTGAAGTAAGCCCTATAGTTTAAACAAACAAATAAAGAAAAAAAATACTTGTTTGCTTTTGTTCTCAGTAAAAAACTGACCGAAATAAAGATAAAGAGAGTTTAATAGGACAGAAAAAGAAGGGAAAACAATAAAAACATAAATCTATTTAACTTACAAAGAAGGGCAACAAAGCTGGTGAAAGGTCTAGAGCACAAGTGTTATGAGGAGCAACTAAGGGAACTGGTGTTGTTTAGTCTAGAGAAAAGGAAGCTTAGGGGAAACCTTATCTCTCTTTACAACTCCCTGAAAGGAGGTTGTAGTGAGATGGAGGTTGATTTTGTCTCCCAGGTGACTAGGGATAGGACAAGAGGAAATGGCTTCAAGTTGTGCCAGGGGAGGTCCAAATTGGATATTAAGAAGAATTTCTTCACTGAGAGGGATATCAGGCATTGGAACAGGCTGCACAGAGAGGTGGTGGAATTGCTATCTCTAGAAGAGTTCAAAAAACATGTAGATGTGGTGCTTGGGGATATGGTTTAGTGATTTGGTGGTGGGCATGGTAGTGTTAAGTGGACAGTTGGACTCAGTGATCTCAGAGGTCTTTTCCAACAATAATAATTCTATGATCCTAACTTGTCTTTTTCTAACTAGTAACAGCAGTCAGAGTAATACTTCATTCAGCTGAAAAAACTGACAGGCTTAAGTTGGGATGAGTAAATTTGGCTGATGAATCTCTTTTGCTAAGCAAGAGCACATTGCATACGTTAATTATTAAGGAATGAGATATATCTGAACCCTCTACTAGGAGGAATATAAGTAACTGAGCTGAAGAATAGACAGGTGCACAGAAAAGAGAGTATTGAAGTATTGCCCAATTCATTCTAGCTTGGTTTCCTCTTCCTTAGCAGGTAGTTCTCTGCCTTCCACCATGTGGAAAAAAACCAAAAGTCTCAGTTAGGCAAGGGCCAAAAGCCTCCATGTTTCTGGAAGTTTCTTTGCAATCTCTGCACTTACAGGTTGTTTTGTGCTTTTAAGCAGGAGAGTCGATATCCCTTCTGGACCTAATGCAAATGTCCAAGAGGAGGTTTCTTGCTCTGTGGACTGGAACTGGAGCTGATCACAAGCTGCAAAAAAGAAGTTGTTCAGACACCGTTGAGTTCATATATTTTTAAACCATCTCTTGATCAACTGTAACAGCAACTTTACTGCATATGTGAACCATTTGCATTGCAAATGGATATAGCTGTAGGGCTATGAGCCAGACCTCCTACCCTGCCCTATTCCTCCTCACCAGACATTTGGCTTGTTCTTCAGATCTAATGAAATGTGCAAAATGAGCAGGATGGTTCTGCCCTTTGTTAATCTCTAGATTTTCATAAGCTTGTAAGGTCTCCAGGGCAGACTCATGGTTTCTAACCAGCCTCTAAGCTTTTTCTAACTATGTATAATTAGTTTTGCAAAATTGCTTATGTTTTAAAGTCAGTACAGAAATTGTGAGCTGATTTGCATTCAGCTTTAACGAAATAGTCCATCTTGGGCATACATGAAAGCATAAAAAAGCATGAGATTAAAAGGAATTAAGAGTATTATCAGCTACTAAAAAGAGCCTAAAATGAAATTTTACCTCTAACCAGACCAATAGTTCCTGTTTGGGAATTAGTGAGTTGGCTCAGCACGTGCATGAAGTTCATATGACTATTTAAAGGTATTTCACAGAAGCTTTTGGAGGGCTTTAAGCAGTGATTTCCAGGCAGCTCCTGATATTCATCTCTTCTCCTTTCCTAGCTATTCCTTGTCCTCTGTATCTTGGCCACAGCCTTGTCTTCTTCTGTCTTCCTCATTGTTTTGACTGTGCCAGCCACCACCTTGCTGCCAGCAAAATGTTAGTGATAAGCAGTAGAACTTGTTAGCTTGGCCTCTGACCCACACTGCTTCTCCCAGGAGACTGAGAGCACACAGCATTTGTCTCCATGAAAAGTTCAGAGGACTTTTGGATCCTCTGCTTGTTGTCCAATTGGGACAGCCCTGGTGTGTCTGCAAGGTAGAGTGACTGAATTGGGTGTTTCTTTATACATGAGCTATGCTGCTTTTGGATCAGGCATAGCTATGTCCACACTTGGACACAGGACTAGAAGGTATACTAAGTAAGTTTGCTAATGACACTAAATTGGGAGAAGCTGTTGACTCCTTCAAAAGCAGAGAGTCCCTGCAGGATGATCTGGACAAACTAGAGGGCTGGGCAATCACCAACTGGATGAAGTTTAAGAAGGGCAAGTGCCAGATTTTGCACCTGGGACAGGGCAATTCTGGATGTACATACAGTTTGGGGAATGAGAGGCTGGAGAGCAGCCTCACAGAGAGGGATCTGGGGATTCTGGTTGACTGCAAGTTGAATGAGAGTCAATAGTGTGTTCTGACAGCCAAAATGTCCAACTTGGGTGCATCAAGCATTGTTAACTGGTCAAAGGAGGTAATAGTCCCACTCTACTCCACACTGCTGAGACCTCACCTCAAGTATCATGTGCAGTTGTGGGCATCACAATATAAGAAGGATATGAAACTCTTGGAAAGCATCCAGAGGAGAGCCACAAAGATGGTGAAGGGTCTAGAGGGGAAGATGCTTGAGGAGTGGCTGAAGTCACTTGCCTGGAGAAGAGGAGACGAAGGAGAGACCTCATCATGGTCTACAGCTTTCTAGTGTAGGGAAGCTGACGTGAAGGAGCTGATCTCTTTCTTTCTGGTGAGCAGTGATAGGAGCTGAGAGAATGGCATGAAGCTATGTCAGGAGAAGGTTAGGTTGGATATTAAGAAAAGGTTCTTCACCCAGAGAGTGGTGGAAGTAGTCATAACTCCAAGCCTGACAGAATTCATGAAGCATCTGGACAATGCTCTTAGACACATGGTGTGATTTTGGGAGTTGTCCTGTGCAGAGACAGGAGTTGGACTTGATGATCCTCCTGGGTCCCTTCCAATTCAAGAGATACTATGATTCTATGATTCACATAGATTGTAATGCCAAATAGAGGAACTCCAGGGTCTGTTTTCACCCATCCATGTAACATTTACCATTTAGGAGAGCTATTCTACAAGCATTTCTTCAGACTTTAAGAGTTACTTTTTAGAGTTAGAGAGCTAGATTCTGGCAAAGGAAACCTATTGCTTTCTGAGGCAGTGGTAGAAGGCCTCCCTCAAATCATAACTTTAGCTTAATTGCTTTTGAAAAATGACACAATGTGTTGTTATGTCTTGCAAGACATTAAATGATGTGGAAAATCCATTAGAGGTCCTGCTGAGATGTGGATAACACCCGAGGATCAAAATGACAAGCTCTGTATTTGCTCATTTCCAAACCTTAAGGCACGAGCTTTAGAAGTGTTCACATGTACAGTGTATCAGATAATATTACATTTTTTAGAAACAAATAAAGCAAGCTGAGAGCTGTTGGCTAAAGAGTAACTCAAAACAAACCAGAAATGCTCTGTTGTTCCATGCTCTGTTGTCTTCATGAGAGTCATTGAAATTTGGAGGTGATGGGGTTAGTGTCTGTGCTCAGGCAGTGTAAAATAAGGCTGCAGGCATGAAGGAGAAAAGCTTCAAGATGTGAGTTTCCACTTGGTTTCTTCCCTTCTGGTAGAAGCTGTTTTCTGCTAAGCACTAAGCTCCAGATCTGAGGGAATTGTCAGCTGTTAAACTAGAAAGCTTTTAACTTGCAGAAATGGGAATGAATGAAAAGGCTTAAAAGGACAGTAAAGCATGAGAAAATAGCTTTTCAGTGACATGTCAGACTTCATTAAAGGTTTCCCAAAGGACTTGGAGGCAAAGGGTGCCTCTCAGAACTAAGCCAAAACCAAGCAGCACCTCATCAAAGTGCTCTGACCATTTCTTTTTGGTCTGGCTCTTGTGACCTAGCTAACTTTGTACAGCACTGGCTGAAAAAGGAGGTCTATAGCTGCAGAAGCAAAGCTCCTGCAGATATGTAAGCACACCTGTAAGGGCTAGCTAGGAGGGCAAAAGAAAAAGATCTAAGATCTACGGGGAGAGGGAAAGAAAGTAATGCTACAGAGGAAAACTTTAAAGTATAGAATAGAAAGATTTAGGGTTTTGAAAAAGAAGTGAAGAAAGGAGTCAATTGGAATTCAGCTACTGGAAAAGTGTATAAGTGGATAAGATGATGCAAAACAAACCAAATGTTTAATTTAGCAATAATATGCCCTGTCTGTTTCCTCAGCACTTGTTAATTGCGTGCCAGATTTGACAAGTGCACACATAATGTGAAGATGTTAGGAGCAAAGCTGCTATTAAGACATCAACTAGCAGTATGGAGCTGTCTGTGACTTTTTCTTTCACATTGTTAGTCCTCTCAGTAAGGCTTAACATAGCCACTGCAGCTTAGAGACTCCAAAAAAAAGAGGGAATTAGCCTCTCAGTTCTGAGAGTTGCTCAGGGAGCAGTTTCAGTAGAGTTGGGAAACACTGATAAAAAGTGTCACACTGTGCAGGCACAGGGAACTTCTGGGTAGATTTCAGCTTGCACTGAAGCAGTAGAAATGTCTCTAATCATCTCAGCCTTGAGCACTGTATATGAATTTCTTCATTTAGTTTTCCTTCCTGCAGTGATACCAAGCACAAAGGAGGCTGTGGTCCTGTATCCTGCACCCCCAGTACACACACAGCTGTTTAAGAAGCCCCTGGATCAGTTATAATACTTAATCATGAATACTCTTGCAGGATCTGATTCACCAAGGAAGTAAAGCTGATTTATTTACAGATCACTATCTTACTTTCCAGTGTGTGTGTTAGCTTTTCTCTAATCATTTTTTACCCAAATGGTTATCCCCTTAGGCAGCAAAATGTTGTGATGCATCCTCCCTCTTATCTTTGTCATTGGTGATACAGAAAACCTGTCCCTTCCAACCCAAACCATTCCATGATTCTAGATTCAACATTTCTAATTATTCACCCTCTCAAATTTTGGGCAGAACATTTAGACATGCAGAGCTTGTCTTGCTTCTGGTAGGACAACACACTCGGGGGGAATTTATGGGAAACACTCTTTGGAGAAACCAAGATCTATTGTTCCAGGCTCTGGGCCCCAAAAGTGTAAACATATTTTAAGGTGTTCACTTATGTGACTTCCGAGGTGAATGGTGAGTTGATGTGACAGCTTAGGCTTCCTGCCTCCAAACCCCAAGGGGACTTTCTTCAAATTAACTTGACACCTTTGTGTTTGTTTTCTGTTCTGACTTTATGATTTTTAGTTCTTTTGCAGTCACTTAAAAAAAAAATGTTCAGAAAATAATTTTTACTCAGTATAAAGCAGTTCATTTTAAAAATGCTTAAAAAACAAGTACCAATTTAGCATGCCAGAGAATGCAGTTGCTGAGACTGATAAGAAAGAAAGAAAAAGCCAAGATATAATCATAGTGTTTTCAATTTGTGTTCTTTCTCCTTCAATGCTGGGTCATGAGTTCCTTCTGTGACCTTCATCCCCATGAAAATTTAATGAAAAACAGGATGCTTAGTTATTTCTAAAAAATCCTAGATCTTTTTTGTTGTTGTTTTGTGGATCTTGTGAAGCCATTACCTCCCAGCAACCTCACACTTGGCTGCAGTGATCAGCTGTGATCAGCACCATGATATTGCCAGGTTATTCTATTCCCAGCAGCAAGCAGAGCCTACAGGAAGATGTGGGACACAGGGATGAGGAACAGGATCAGGCCTTGAGAGAAAAAAATAGCAAAGCAATTTAAAAGATCTTGTTGTCCCTGGTATCCTTTTGAATAATGGATAAAAGCAAAGCCTGCCAGCTTTGACAGGCTGGCTGCTGAGGAGGCAGAACTAAAGGAGGCAGATACAGAGGGAGATAGAAGCAGGAATGTGCTGTGGAAAGTAACATTGAGGAATGACATGTCAGGCTGAGAGATGCTTTTTCACCAGTGAATTGGTAATGAGGCTGCTAACTGGTAAATGAAGATGCTAACTGGCTTGCCAAACTACCAAGCTTGGAGGAGTAGCTGGCACACCAGGAGCTGTGCTGCCATCCAGAGTGACATGGACAGGCTAGAGACATGGGCAGGGAGAAACTTAATGACATTTAACAAGGGGAAGTGTAAGGTATTCCAT
>VWZO01015755.1:163852-189691 GCA_013396975.1 Bucco capensis | reverse complement strand
TTGCTGTGTGAGCTGGTCTAGGTGATCCTGCTGTGGCAGGGGGGTTGCACTAGATGATCTTTCTAGGTCCCTTCCAACCCCTGACGTAGTGTGATACTGTGAAGAGCCAGCTTGGAAGCCATGTAGCAGTGGATGAGGCACCTTGGGTAGTTCAGATGGGCTTCCACCAGAAGCCACGAGTGTAAATCTCCCTCCTGTGTGTCATGAGGGTGGCATAATCCAAATTCTCCAGTTGATGTATACTTCCTCTTCTTAAATTTGATTAGGGCACTTTGGCTTCTTCTGTTCTGGGTTTTATGGCAGAGTAGATGATGCCTGACAACAGCTTTCTGAGTTGTCAGGGAAGTCTAGATTTGATCTGTTTTAATCCTGGTTCCATCTTATCTTTAACTCCATCAGAACCACTGCCTAGCTAAGAACATGTAAATTTTAAGATAAAGACACAGGCTTTAAGAAAGGCAAAGAAGCCCTTAGTGGTACTCCCTGTTCAGACACAAGGAGCTGTCAGATGGATCATGATCAATTAGCTATGAAGAGAAACATTTAAAGCCCTTAAATACCAACAATGTTGTGAACTGGGGACTAGAATAGATCAACTCTGCTCTGTACTTAATGGCAGTGAATTTATTCCACACAGCTTTCTCCAGAGATTCTAAAACAGATGTTCAGCCATAAGTATCAGAAACAAGCATTCTCTGAAATGAAGACAGCAAATACAATTCTTGCAGGATCTAGTTAAAACCAATATAGCCTCTGTCCAACACATACACTATTTCTGCAGCTCCTTCCTTTCCTGACATTTTAATGGCTGCAGTGACTGGGAAGGAGACAGGCAGAAGGAAGCAACCACACGATGCTTCTGCCTTGGTGTCACGGCTAATAAAGCAGTGTCTGACTCTGGAAAATCCAGTCTAAGTGAAAAACCTGTGACTGTATCAACCTTCTCTTCCTCACACTTCAATTTCTGAAGATTTATAACCTGTCTCAATAGTATTTACACTTCAAGCTCCTTTAAAGCTCTTTTCTTTCTTGAACCAGAAGCTATTTTTTTTGTTTGCATATAGGGGCTTTCTGCTGTAGCTGCTTGGCACTCACCTGCTTCTAATCCTTCTTGATTTACACAGTGTTTTTGGCAGCATCCCAGCTTTACTCTACTGTAGTGTGAAGAATACACTCAGCATGGTCTCTAGCTGTTACTTTCTGAGCAGAATGTTGCTGATCACGTCTGCCTCCCAGCCACAACAAAACCAAGATGCTCTATGAAATGCTAAGTGATGCTGTGAAGTGAAGCCTTAGTCTCTTATATACTCTGGGAGTGTATCATCTTGGAGCACTGGAAAACCAATTCAGCTTTGCATGCCTGCTCTTGTTGTGGAGCCTAGCACTACCACTCAAATCTTTGCATTTCTCTGTCTTAACCTCTTAAAGTTTTCTTCTCCATCAACAGTTGTGTTTTCTTATCANACAGAAAAAAGGGACAAGAGTCACTAAAAGAAGATAGCACCATGTTCATAGAATCATTGAGGTTGGAAAAGAGTTCTTAAATCATCAAGTCCAACTGTCAACCCAAGACCCTCATGCCACTAAACCATGTCCCTCAGCACCACAACTACACATCTTTCTGAACACCTCCAGAGATGGTGACTCCACTACTTCCCTGGGCAGCCTGTTCCAGTGTTGAAGAATTCCTGCCTTTATTGTTAAACATGTTCAAGAGCTATGTGCTTTCAGTAAGATTAGACTCCCTTTTGAGCAAAAAGTGTAACAGAATACACAGGATTATAAAGTTTCCCTGGAAGTATAATTATTTCTTCCAAATAAGGTTTCAGTGGAAAGCACCTGGCAAACTTGTGCTGTACAAATTAACCCAGAGAGTTAATCAGAAATCACAGGTACTATACAGCAAGTCAGAAAGTGCATATGGTATTGAACAGATCAAATGAACCCTGTGTTTGGTCTAGGGAAGTCACTGCATTCCATTTTTGAAGTGTTTTCACTATCATTCCTTCCACACGTGGATATTCAGGATTTTCTAACTCTTCAAATGAACACCAAACTTTATTTGGAGGTTCCCTCTCACCTTTCCCTAACATAACAAAGAATCTACAACTTTAGTTTCTTGGATCTTGCAAATCTAAGAGATGCTTCCAGAAAGCATGTAAAGTGTGAGTATTTTCCAAAAACATCCTGCTCTCTTTATGAAAATGGTATCATTCTTAAAACCCATGTGAACTTCAGATATGTTCACAGCTAAAAGTTGTGCAGGTGACACATCCAGTGCTCAAAATGAGCCAGTAGATGCTGGCACATGAGGATGGCCCTTGAGAGAGGCTTTCCAGCATTTTCCAGAGAGGAAACAGGGCAGGAAAGGGTGCAGGAGAAAGCTAAAGTTTCCATATTGCTCTTTTTGACAGCTGGTTCCCCCACTTCTAAGTTCCCACTTCAACACTACAAACACACCTTGGAAGAAGCTTTACAGGTATTGTAGCTCGGTACTATAGCCAAAATCACTCAGTATTGTGCTCAGCCATTCAGATATACAAAACATTCAGCATTTCAGACATGCAAAGCTCACTTGTGTGCAAGCCAACATTAACAGGGGTTTGCACTCTGAAGCCAAATCAGCTTACAAGTGAAGAGAGAGGCTAAAGCCATGTGTAATTCTTTGTACCCGTGTAAGCGGATGAGCGCTGGAGGCTTCTCACAGGCTGAATTTCCAGCTCTTACAAGCCCTTGAATCTTCTTTCTAGGACACCATGCTGCTAACTACAAACCCCAGAGCACAAAGCCCCAGCTGTACCCCCCTAGGGTCTGCTGTTGCTAGAATGACCTCAGAAAAGCTTTGCCTCTTGCTATTACACTAGGCATGAAGAAGCATGATCTTAACACCATGTGAGTGTTAGAGGAGGGAGTACCTTATCAAGCATTCCCAATTGAGTAATAATGACATCAAAGAAGTCATCTGCTGAAAGCCATGCAGAACAGCATCATCAACAAAAGATACAGGGGAAAAAATGATTAATAGACCCTGCCCTGTGGTATAAAAGGGGAGTCTGTGCATTGATGTGAGTTACCTAAAGCATATATCCATGGCTGCCCATGTGCCCTTAAGTCTTTCTTCTATGATATACACATGTATATCAGGTTATAGGATGCAAAAAAATCCCTTTAACAATATTTGTAATTTGGATGTGGTGCTGCCATGACACGTTTTTGTGTCTGTGAGGTTGAACTTCCCTTTTTTCCTTCATAAATATAAAGCCTAAAGTAATGTACTTTAAAATCTCTGTGTTCTTTGTCCTGGGTCTGGTCAGAGAAGATGGATGCACACTCTGGATTACATTGATGGGCACTGACAGTGCTTTGGCAAGAGAGAAATGTTGCACAGGCCATTAACAATTCACAGAGGAGCAACAGAGTTTTTAAATACAAGATCCTTTCTGATTAACAAAATAAACTATTTTGCCTTCATACTGAATTCTTTCACTCTGTGTTCCTGGGAATTCAGTAGCAGTGACAGTCCAAGACATGAATGAAGTAAAGTGTATAGGGAGAAATAATCTTATTTCCAGCAGCATGCTTTCAGGAAGCAGGGACCCTTGTAGGGCCAGACCTGTGCTTCCCCCTGGAAAATTCAAGATCTGATATGGTTTGAGAGGATTTGCTAAGAAATTAAATCATGTTTTTGAATATATGAGATGGTTTGAGAGAAAATTTGGTCAGCTCTTGTGAGTAAATCAGGATGTTAGTGTGGAAGGAGTAGTACAGCTGTCAGCCTCTAAAGGACAGGAAGGGAGAGAAAGGTACTTACTGCCTGGGAAGCAGTGAAGTATTTTCTCAGTGTGGTTATTATGGCCACATAAATAAGTTCTTCACAGAACTGAGTTTCCTGGTCAGTAGAGTTGTTGATTTAATTCTTGGTTTCATCTTTCCAAGACTCTTTTTGCCTCTCATCCTACCCTGTGTGTCTCTTTGTGTTTTACCTTCACTATTATTGCTTGATACTTGCTATATGTCCTTAGCTCTATTAAAGTTTTCTTTCCATCTTTCCTGCTCCTAAAAGGAAACATAGGGCTAGCACCACACACTGCAAACACTTTATGAGTTTAGATTCCTTTCCCCTCTCTTTCCTGAGTGGAGTGATCTGCTGAGGGCTCTGGTATCTGCTTGGGCAGACAGTCTGGGCTGCTTTCTGTGCCTCTGATGTCCTCTCTGCTGTTGCTGCCCAAACTGACTGGATTAAAGCTAGCACAAGAATACTTACTTGGGCTGTGGTTACACCTGAATTGTCAGGTGAACAGGCTGTGGGCAACAGAACACCTGTATGGGCCAACTCCTCCTTTTCATTCCTGCAGGAGCCCGTGATCTTGTCTTCCCATCCACTGACCTCTCACTTTCTATAAGCCCTTGAAACTGAGAAAACCATTTTAAGTGTCCAGAGCTCATCTTGGCTCCTCTGACGTTAAAACTTCTCTGTAGCTGATGTGGAAATTCCTTACTCTAGTTCAGATTGGAAGCATTATTTACTTTCATATGTTTTTTCATCATGTTGCTGGAAGATTGTTATTTCAGTTTTCAAGTCTCTGCAAAGCATTCTTGTAGAGCCAATCATAATAAAAGAAACTAGTGAAAATGAACTCCATTATCTTGTCCTCCAAAATCCTGAAGCCATTTTTCAGAGAGAGATTTTCTCTCTTCTGTGGAGATCTTCTTGGTGTTGGCGATCAATGACCTCAATTCCTCTCCTTGACAGGAATCTGCTTTTTCTGGAGGTAAGTGAGCTATGCCTCAGTTCCTTTTATTTGCAAAGCTTTCAACAGGCCCTTTAGAAAATTTTCTCTTACTCTGAGATTTTCTTTTCTACTCTTCTACTCTAAGTCTCTCTAAGGATTACAGTCAGGATTTTCCCCTTTCCCAAGAAACAAGCTTCAGGATTTTAACCTGTTACCTGACCTCATTGTGGATGTTGCTTTCCCAGTTTCTGAGCTGCAGAATTCCAATTGGTAATATTTTTGATGACAGTGTTTAGTGACAATCTATTAAGAAAATGAATTAAGAATGTGCTGATTCATCTGAAGCAATAGGAAGTTAGAGATAAGCAAAGGATGACTCAAACTCATTAAAAATATGTACTTCATTCCTATTTCTCTAATTCAAAGTAAAATTTATATTCTTTAGAATTTCACCAAGACATCAATATATCCATATTATATATAACTGAGAGAGTCTGGTGTCATGACACCGGAGTAGGCAGTTAAGAAGAAAAACAGTAATTGCTGTAGAAAAGTAAATAACAACCAAATACACTTAGAGCTGAGAAAAATGGAAAACTGAGTCATTAGAGAAACACTAAATTTATTGTTTTTATGTTAATGCTCTTGAAATTTTCTGTCTGAAAGAAACATTTTTTCCTGCAGAAAATTGATTTTCTGTCTCACTAGTATTTCAATCTTATTCTTACCAGTCAAGATGAGGGTATTTTTTTTCCCTTGGTAAAGAGGATTCTGGGTTTTAAGTGAGGGAAAATATGATTAAATGAGCCCAAAATTCACAGAATTGATGAGCATGGTGTGTCAGCTTTACACTGTACTAAGTATCAGGGAAACACCTCTCCAGTCTTGATCCCAGCTTCACGCTGCCTGTAGTCATAGCTTCAGCTCCCTGTGTCAATGACTTATTGAGCTCAGTTTTAGCTGGAAGTGATGAGGAAAGTGCAAGAAGAACTTCAGCTAACAAAATGTGAAAAGAATGCAAAGAGAAGTAGCTTTCTGACTGCCATTTCCATAGACCCCAAATGCTACTCAAGCTGTATGTTGCCCCAGTCATCTTTACTGCAATGGAGTTAAAAGGTGGTTGATGCAGAGGAACTAAGCATGGTTGCTTGGCAAAGGGTTTTGGAGGAGGATAGGTTTGCTGCTGTGTGGTTACTGATAATTAGCTCTAATCTTGGTTTAAATGATGTATAAATAGAGCTACTCCACTGATATCACTGGAGTTACTCCAGCTTTACGGTGTAATACTCTATCTCAAAAGAGAAATATGACTGTATGAGCCTGCATTTTGCTTCAACTAGTATGTTACATGATCAGTCCCATGAGGACTGGCTTTTGCTATGGTTTAAAGAAATTAAATAAAATCATGTTAATATCCAGAGCTCAAAAACCTGCTGATGGGAATCCATAAAAATTTTCAATTGCCACAGTATGTAGTTCACACCAACACTTGTGTATATGTGTATATTTTATATATATTATGTACTGGTATATTGTATTATATTATAGAAGTTGCATGCATGTTGCTAATCGATCTTGTGTGCACAACCATGTTGATTAAGGAGATCCCAGACTTCAATGAGCAAGTCTTGCATTAAAATTGGCGGGAAAATTATTAAAATTGGTGGAAAGATGATTAAAATTGGCGGGAAAATGATTAAAATTGGAGGGAAAATGATTAAAACTGATGGGAAAATGATTAAAATTGGTAGGAAAATGATTAATACTGGCAGGAATAATAAAATATACCAGTACATAATAATATATATATTTATATATATAAAATAATATATATTATATAATATATTATATGCCCCTATACATAAATTCTGATAACAGTAGAGATTAGCAAATGCAGGTGGAATTTAATGAGCCCTGGTTTTTTTTCTTTCCTACCAGTCTGAGGTTGATACATTCTGAGTTTTTAGTATCCTGATTTATGCCACTGACAATAGAAGGTGTATCTTGCCTGAATTTTTTATGTGTATTATCTCAAAAAATGGGATTCTTGTTTTTCTTTTGACTATTATTTTCCCTCAGTTACTTAAGGAAAGATTGTAAAAAGCATCTTGTACCCCATAATTCATAAGAAGTCTCAAATACTAGTCCTGAGGCAGCATCAGGCTTAAAAGATTTTCTACAGAAGCATTGGATAGGTTCCACCAAATCCTACAGTTTAACCTACATATTTGACATCTCTTTTTTGGGCTGTATAAATCTCCATTTAGTTTTTTAGCTAAATTTAGATTTAACTTCATTTTTATAATGTAAACTGGAATCAAACCATGAGATTATGACTTTCAATCAAATATAGTTTGGTTTCAGCATCAGTCAGGGCCATCTCCAAGAGCACATTTAAACTGCAGAGGGAATTCAGCTATTCCTATCACGTTTACTTCCACAAGCAAATCTTGCCAAGCTGAAGATCTGTGAGTTAAGCCATATGGTTCTGATAAAACATGGTGACTTGAAATTTATTTTCACTTTGCAAAACAAAAGCCAGTGCCAAAATACTCTGTGTGCAGAATTCAGCCTCAGGAAAACAAAAAAATCAAGTATAGGACTGTTGGTGTCACACTGCTTGAGTTCAGCATTTCTATGGCTCAAAGTGATTCTTTGCAAAGTGCTAACAGCAAGAAGAAGTCCAGAAGAAAATTAGTCTATTTTCTAACGTGGCTAGTGAATATAGGGAACTACTTTTGAGAATCTAATCATGAGACAGGCTGAAAAGCAGCTTTAAACCTTTTTGCAATGAACTGTCACTATCTGAGTGCCCCAAATTATGGGTTACTCTTCATGTACCTTAACTTAAAGAATTGGACCAGTAAATAAGCTACAAAGGAAGCCAGCAAAATACGTGAAATGCTGATTTTCGCAGGTATTTATCACGAGTATGAAAGGAAGAAATTTCTGTGTGTGACACTTCAAGGCACTGAACAGTTTAAGGACCTATATTTCCCTCTATATTCTGGTGCTGAAATTGGATTTAGAGCCCTAGGTTTCAGTTGTCTGAATTATGAGCCTCTCAAAGACTTCACATTCAAAATTTACTGCCCTTTTATATTCTGACTGGTTTGAATGTAGAATTCAAAGTGCCTGAGTCTAGCAAGGGAAATAAAAATATTGGGATTTGGCTGTTTAGATTTCAAGCTGCTTTTCCCAGACTCCTTTCTGCTGTATACTCAGAAAGTGAAATCACTCCTGAAAAGACCCAGCATCAGTAACTTGTCCTTATTTTATGAGGCAAGAAGAAACCCTGCAATCCATCCTTATTGCTTTGAGTTCTTCCAAAGGTTGGCTATTTTTGCTTTCTTTATAATCATACTACTTGCAAAACACTTAAAAAGCATACTCCCTTTCTATGTAGTTAACAACAGAAAAAGCATTACATTTTTAGTTTCTTTAATAAGATAAATAAATATCTTGTTCCTGCTGGAGCTGATAGTAAAAACCTTGCTCCTGGAAGTAATGCTGGATATAATTTTATATGTTTTACAGGGCATTACCCCCTGTGAGGAGTTGAATCTATGCCTAAACTTATCTCTGTTGGGGATGAGAAAAGTGGGTCAGAAGAAGCACATACTGGTCCAAAGCATATACTTGTGAAATTGGTCTGTAAAACAGATAGTCTAGCCTAGGTATACCAATGTGAATTCAATTTCAAAAGCACCTTTTACAATCTTACAGAGACATGACAATCAATGTATTTCCTCTTGGAAGGTTAACAGCTTCTGTAACTGAGCTCCCAGCCTTGCAGGAATTTTTTTTTTTTATATATTCAATAGCTCTTTGTCATCTCCCTACCTGCAAAATTAATATACTCAGAGTGGTATGACAAGGGTTTAGTTAGTTGTCTAGTGCTTGTAAGGCAGACAGACACTACAGTGATGAATGCAGTAGAAAATGTCACAGGAACTTTAATAACTCTCAATGCAAGCAGTATCTTAGCTATGTGTAAAAGACCAAGCACAAGACAACTCACTGGACAATGAGGACAAACCACAATGCCAGAAAGCTGCTGGCCCACCAAGTACTATCCCTGCTCTTGCCTTCACAGAGAACAAGTTCTATGGCCACAGGAGGGAATGAAACATGCAATATTAAAGACTTGGGGAAGAGTGATTGGATTGCTGCCTGACAGAGAAGGGCCTGGGGATGCTGGTAACTTAATATGAGTCAGCAGTGTGCCAAGGTGGACAAGAAAGCTAAAAGCATCTTGGCCTGTATCAAAAATAGTGTGACCAGTAGGAGCAGAGAAGTGATCATCCTCCTGTACTCAGCACTGCTGAGGCCACACCTAGAATACTGTGTTCAGTTTTGGGCCCCTCAGCACAAGAAGGACACAGAGGCATTAGAGTGTGTCCAGAGAAGGGCAAGGAGGCTGGTGAAGGGTCTAGAGAATAAGTCTTATGAGAAGCAGCTGAGGGAACTGAGGTGGTTTAGTCTGGAGAAGAGGAGGCTCAGGGGAGACCTAGAATCATAGAATCCTAGAATGGTTTGGGTTGGAAGGGACCTCTGGAGGTCATCTAGTCCAACTCCCCTGCAGTGGGCAGGGACATCCCCAACTAGATCAGCTTGCCCAGAGCCCTTATCACTCTCTATAACTCCCTGAAAGGAGGTTGGAGTGAGATGGGGGTAGGTCTCTGCTCCTGGGTTACCATTGAGAGGATAAGGGGAAATGGCTTCAAGTTGCACCAGGGAAGGTTTAGAATGGATGTCAGGAGGAATTTCTTCCCTGAAAGGGTTGTTAAGTCTCGGAACAAGCTGCCCAGGAAAGTGGTGGAGTCACCATTCCTAGTGGTGTTTAAGAAACATATAGATGTGGTACTTACTGACCTGATTTAGTGGCATGGTGGTGACAGGTAGATGGCTGGACTTGATGATCTTAGAGGTCTTTTCCAACCTTAATGATTCTGTTTGATTCTGTGAAATAAAACAGATGTATATGGAGCAAATTAAGGTTGCTCATGAAATTCCTATGTGTCTACTGTAGTTTTATTCCAGGGTGTGTGTGTGTGTGTGTGCATGTGTGATGGGGAGTTCCATGGATGGTTTGGAGCATCAGTAAGTTTCACTCCTCTGGTACAGTAATACTAATGTTGTTTTTGCTGAGCCATTGGTTACGTTCAGACACTCTCAGTGCATGACTACCTCCTTCAGAAGAATAGCTGTTTGCAGGGTGTTTTAAGTCTATTTTGAAAGTTTAGGTTGATATGAGTTGAAATCAACTCTAGAGTGATTAATTACAACAAGTGGCAGCAGGGAAGCTGCTGAACACAGAGATAAAATGGTCTGTGCTCTCTTCCAATGCCTTTCCTCACCAAGCTCATAATGATTAAGAGGTGAAATTAGGCCCAGGTCTTGTTCTAGGCTGGCACATGAACAAGTTGATTCAGACTAAAAACTAGAGCTGCAAAATAATGTAGGTATTGCACTTTTGGAGTTGCACCTATCCAAAGTGAAGATATGAACCATTTAGCTGTTTTACAGCAATGCAAATTTACTGGACATAAATTTCTGTAGGTACCTTCAACTTTTAGACTTTAAAGCATCTTATACTTTGACCTAGGATTTCTGACTTTGCCACAAAATGAGAGGTAAAATTTGGTTTAGATACTCACAGGGAATGTTTTCTGTTAGCACTTTGCAGGAACTACAATTCAGTTAGAGTATAGATGTTAGTTTTACAGCTTTCACTCTTAGCCTTGAATTTGACCTTAATCTTTTTGTGGTTTCATGTTTTTCTTTTTTTAATACATACCTATTTTTTATTTACATTTTCTTTCTTTTGAACTGATTATACTGACTTCTAATAGTCCATTTTAAACACAGGACATGATCAGTGTGTATCATCTCCCAGCGTTGGTCACTAACTAGATCAGGCTGCTCAGAGCCCTGTGCATCCTGACTGGAATGCATTCAGGGATGGAGCACCTCCTGCCTCTCTGGCCAACCTGTGTCAGTGCTTTACCACCCTCATTGGGAAAAATTTCTTCCTTTTATCTTCCTTATATCCAGCCTCCTTTAATTGAAATACTTCTGAATCAATCCTAGCAAGTTGTTGACTTTGCAGATGGTGCTGAAAGATTAGGAATGCTGGGCTTGTCCTGTGCTTTTGCAAACCTGTCAGGTATAGGTGTATTTAGCTTAACACCAAAGCAACAGCATGGAGCTGTGTCTGTCAGTGTCTGTGGTGTGTCACCTGGACCATGCTCCCTGGTGTGAATGGGTGAGCACCCACAGGCCAATGGAAGCAGCTTTTGCTCTACTTGATAATTCAGCTGCACAGTTTGTTTCAGCTTTGATGCTTCTTCCCCTGTCAATGCAAAGCCTCTGCATAACTGAGGACTTCTAATCCCTTTATTTGAGATTCAGCCTCAGTATGAAGATAAACACTCCAAACTACTAAGAACAAAGAAGAATTATCAAATGGATTCATTTTGTTTTCTTAAAGGAATCACTCTCTGCATAATCCTCATCTCTGGTATTCTTCAGGTCATGTGGCAATAAAAGAAATCAGTATTTATTCAGGTCACTCCAAATGCAGCTCTTCTTCTCTCTTTGTAAAGATTATTGTTTCATTCTAGCCCATAGAGTTTTGCCTCTGCTCCTGGTACAGGATCACCAGTCTATGCTAGCCAAATTAATCTAGTGGAGGATAAGTGGCTACGTCAATTTATTGCAGCCAAAGATCTAAATGCTCTTTTCAGTTGTGATTATTTAAAACTAAGAGCATTTCACTTTTCCTATTGCCTAGATGAAAGGATTACAGTGGAGCAATCTCAGGGTCAAAACAGCTGAGTTCCTGCTGCCAGAAAAGAACTTTGTTTGGATAATGGAAGCAGAGTCTGTACCAAATAGCTGAAGAAATAGTTATTCCAGTTCTGCTTGCAGGGAAGCCTCTTGCAGATCTAGGACAGTTGTGATTATAGAACCACAACATTTAATGATACTTATTTAGAGTGTTATTTTTTGTTCTCTCCAGAAACTACAGGGGACTTTTTATACTTCCACGTGAAATCCATTCTTTCTCTACTAAAAATTTATTTAATTGCAGTTCACACTACAAGCTCTTTTTCCCTGCTGGTTTTGTTCTGCTCTAGTGCCTGACAATCTCTTTTATATTTAGGGACCTCAGGGACAGCTAGATCTGTAAAGAAAATCTGTCCATATAAGTATTTGGATCTAAATCACTCTTTGTGGTTCTCTCTAGTTTATTAAATAATTTTAAAGAATTCCAAAAGATGCCTAGGAAAAACAAGGTTGGATAATCTACATCCATGCAACTTCTAACAAGATTTGTACTTCAAGTGACCTTTTTTTTTTTTTTTTTAGGAATTCAAAGTCATAATATTTCTAAACCACCAGGAAAAAGTCATCCTAGGCATCAGTTTTAATCCTATGAATATGTTTTATCATTCCTCCTGACTAGCTAGCCTCATCTCTTCATTATTTAGCACTTCTCTCATGCTGGTGTTCTCTGCAGTGACAAGTCAATGTTTTCTTCTAAATTGTTCATTAACTTAAAAAAATGAAGACAAGAAATAGTCCATTAAAGAGCTTACAAGTGCTGCCAACTTGATTTCCTCTTTGTTGTTGTGTTTCAAGATAAATACATTAGCAGGTGTGTAATTTGTTTAATTTCTCTGCTTTCCCACAGAAACCAAATCCTTTGCAGGAATACTACTGATATTTTATTCCATTATTTTATTAAGACACAGCAAATATTAGTGCTCCAGAAATGTACATAACACATCTCCAAAAGCTGATTTAAATTATTGAAGAAAACATTGAAGCAAATCATATTAGCCTGGCTGATAAGTATACTGTAGCCACAAAGGATTTAATTAGAATTTCAGCAGTTGATAGCTAGATACCATGATATGAGTAGCTGATGATCTAATTTGACTTTGTATTATCTTGGAAATGCTTTATCCTCAGACAGAACCTTCCAAAAAAATTCAAGTTATTGTTTAACAAAGTCTACTTTGCATTCAAAGTAGAGAAGTACACTGAATTCTACTAATATACATGGACATCAATAATATGGCAAGTTACAGAGCAAATCAGATTTTTCCACAAGTGAATATGGCTGTTTAGTAGAGCTGACCCTTGAAGTGTTTCCTATAGGTAAATACCTTTTATTTCCTCTCAGTGTTCCAAGTATAAATCCAATATTACTGTATTGTCTCTTGTTTGTGATGGTAGTTATTACAGTTACACAAGGGACTGACTTTTATTCAAGTATCTTCCATTCCTGCAGGTGTAATAAAACAGGTAACATAGCAAGTATCATAGAATCATGGAATCCTAGAATGGTTTGGGTTGGAAGGAACCTCTGGAGCTCATCTAGTCCAACCCCCCTGCAGTGGCCAGGGACATCCCCAACTACATCAGCTTGCCCAGAGCCCTGGCAAGCCTCACCTGCAATGCCTCCAGGGATGGGAACTCAACCACCNTCCAATTTAAAACCATTGCCCCTTGTCCTTTCACTACAGGCCATTGCAAACATGCTACATGCTGTAGTTTGTCATGGTAAAATGTCATGGCAACATCCTTCCCAGGACAAAGCTCTGCTTAACACACATTTAAGACTGCATGTTTCCATGCAGTGAGCATGACTGCCCAGTCTCTTCACACTGTAAGACACTTGACCACAACACAGATAACCACCTCACTGTAGTGAGGATCTGAACCAATGTCTTCATGGCTTGATACCTCCTAGAGGTGAACCAAGACCTCAGAGGGATAAAGAGTGAGTATTAGGAGTGCACAAAGGACTGAGAGCATGTCTTCAGTGAATTTTAGGAACATAAGAAATGCCTTAACTGGCTTAATAGGAGCTCCAGCTACCCCTGTACTCTGTCTCTGAAAGTGGCACTGATACTGTTTAAGAGCACCAGAGCCTGACCATTATCAGCAGACCAAACAGAGCAGAGCAGAGCAAGAATGCACATCAATCCATCCCAGAGCTACGGGCACAGTGCACCATTGTGAGTATTAACTTCTAACTTCAATACATTGACAATTTTATCAGCCAGGGAATAAAAACAAAGTCCCAAGCTTCAATCCTTTTAAGTCTCTCTTCTTTGATGCCTTTTTTTTTTAAATTATCCACTAGATCACAGAATCATTAAGGTTGGAAGAAACCTCTAAGATCATGAAGTCCAACCATACCTATCACTAACATGCCACTGAACCATAGCCCTAATACCACAATCTATACTTTTCTTAAACACCTCTAGGGATGGTGACTCCAGCATCTCCCTGGGAAGCCTCTTCCAAATCCTCTTGGAGGTCAATCATGCTCTCAGGTCAAAATGCAAAAGCCAAAGAGGCAAAATTGACAGAAAGTACTGCCCTTGCCTGGAAGCTTCTGGGTGCTTCCTGTTGTGTCTTTTGGCCTAATTTTCTTGCTTTCTTGGATGATTTTCTTATTTATTTGTACTTTACCAAGTTTCAGCTCACCCTCTGATCCTGTGCTTTGCTTTACTGTTTTTCTTGATGCTTGAGTGATGTGCAGCTTGTTGTTGCTGCCCCATTCATTTCCATATTCTATGAGCAATCTCAGCATCTTTTAGAGAACACTGAGCAGCTGTTCATTCTGGTATCTTCTGAAATTTGTCCTTTTTCTGGGTGCTTAGTGTTGTCTCTGCCTGTTCTTTTGATCACACAGAAAAAAAATCTGCTTTGGCAGATTTTGTTCAGATGTTTGGGAAAGTGAAGTAAAAGTAAACTGAGATAAGGGGCTGCCCCCATTAAAACTGTTGGTAGTGAGACTTGGACCTCTGGAACTTTCTGAGGGAGAGACACAAAAAAATTATCAGAAAAACAATAGCAGAACCTAAACTCAGTATGTGACCCTGCCAGTGAAAGGATCAGAAATCCTCACTGTAAATGAATCATAGAATCATTAAGGGTGGAAGAGATCTCTAAGATCATTGAGACCAACTATACCTATTACTACCATGCCACTAAACCATGTCCCTAAGTAGAGCATCTAAATATTTCTTAAACACCTCCAGGGACACCACCACTTTCCTGGGCAGCCTGTTCCAAGACTTAACAACCCTTTCAGTGAGGAAATTTTTCCTAGCATCCAATCTAAACCTCCCCTGGTGCAACTTGAGGCAATTTCCTCTTGTCCTCTCGCTGTTAACCCAGAAGAGACCTAACCCCATCTCACTCCAACATCCTTTTAGAGAGTTATAGAGAGAGATAAGGTTTCCCCTGAGTGTCCTCTTCTCCTGACTAAATGAAATGAAAGATCATTCTCTCTTCCCTTCTGCACTATTTCCACCCCGATTCTACTGCAGAACTTGTCCTGGCTTGACCAGAAGCTAAGGTCAAAAGAACAATCTTTTGANTAGCTGCTGAGTCTTTTTTAAAGAAACAGTGTCCAAAATTCAAAAGTTCAAAAAGGGAACATGACGTACACTCTTTTCTTGAATTTTAATCACTCCAGGACAGAACTAAAGAAGGATCCAGAAGATAACATGCCTTAGAACTTCACCTTACTCTGTCATTATGCAGATTATGCAAATAATAGATATGCTAATTGATAATGCAAGATTTCCATCTTTGGGTGCAGCTATCTCCACACAACCTTTCATTATCCTGAAACATTTGTATTCACCAGGAAATTCATAATTACTTGTAATTGCATCTTATGTCCTTCAAAGTGAGTGTGAGAACCAGCTGTAATTCCTGGCTGCAGTTGGGAGTACTCAGCCTCTTCACCTGGGAAAGAGCTTCCAATAGCAACAGCTGCTAACAGGTCTCTGATTTTAGCATCTCTCAATATCCTTTGAGTTCTATTAGAATTTCTTTCAAGAATAACAATTAAAAATGTGAAAAAATTAGAAGAAATTAGTTTTTTAAAAGCCTGGTGTGAATGAAACTCAGCTCCTTAAGCACAGAGCAGGCACTGTGAAAACTCAGTGTAAAAACACTAAATATAAAAGATCATGAAGGGACAGAGGCAAAGTCTGGAGTCTGCAATATACATAGCTTACTTTTGTAAATTCATATTTTCCTAAACTATAAGTTCTCTCTTTGATTGGAACTTAGGGTGCTGTCTGGTAGCAGAAATATTGTGCTAAGAGCCAAGGGAAAATATATTTGGATGTGCAAAGTAACTACAGTCACCTGAGCTCTCTTTGCATCTCAGTCCTTGAGGACTCCTCAACCACAGAAACAACCAAAAAACTCCTTGGTTACTATAGAGATCCAGAAAAGTCAGTGTGCTGGAGTGGGACATGAGGGAATGCTGACTCTGCTTGTCTCCATAGTAACATCCTCATCTTCATCTCCAAAGGCTGGAGCATCAGTGTCAGTAGTAACTCCTAAATACTGCCAGGATATCTTAGATGAGCTAATGAAGCATCTATGAAAGACAATAGAAAGCAAGCTGATGGGTGATGCTTAAGGAGACCTAGTTCCACCTCCTCAGCTCATGTGGGAAGGGAAAACTGTAATTCTTTATAGATTGATTAGTTGGTTGTTTCTTTTTTAAAACAAAGGTAACTATTCAGTGAGCTGCTGTTTGAGATGTTCTCTTTGGTCAAGACTCAAGGAGAAGCATGAGGAGAGATACAAGAACTCTTCCGCACTGTTCATGCTTTGGTTTCCCCTCACTCTCATTCAAGTCTCCATTTTAGATGGACAAGCCATTTTCAATGGCACTAGTAGAGTTTGTTATCAACAAATGGTTTTAAAATAGGATTTTTGTTAAGAAATCATTAGTGTGGACCCCAGTGAAAAACTTGTGCTATGCAATACCTCAAGGTAAATGAATTGATTCTGATGATGTCTGTCAGATAAATACTTCATCTCATATATTGCCAGTGATAGATTCATGTTAACAATGGCTACATTCAGTTGCAACTTCCTCAGTTTCTAATATACATGAACAGAGACTAACATTTGCATCCATTTAAGTAATATGCAAAATTTACAGTAATAAAAGATCTAGGACTTGCTATTCATATTCTGTCACAGAAAGGTTTATTCTTTAAATAAGCCTGAGTACAGGAAACAGAGAGAAATCTTTAAGTATGCTTTGGAATGGCTATTTTTTGATCTTTCAGAATGATTCCTTAAAAATCCTGTAGAGGACAATGGTTGGGGGTTTAGAAACATTTATGGCAGTGAGTGATGTAGTCTGACCTGCTGACTTTGCTTTGCAGAGGATGCTCCTTGACTAGAAAACCTCATGCCTGGCAGAAAAAAAAAATTAAATGTCCTTGTTTCAACAGAATGAGGCTTTTCAAATGCAGAACTGCAATGAAGCAGAAGGCACACCTTTTTTTTTCCTCACTGCATACTCATTCTCTTGAACTCTCAAAGGCTTGCCCTGATGGTTAAGTTCTTAACTATCCTTATCACACACTCCTTATCTGCTTGAATCTTCTCTTCTTTTTTCAATACCCATTCTGTGGGGGTTGGTTTAAGGGATGTGCCATGAATGAGAAAACTCTAGAAGATGAAGTTTCCTTTATAAACCTGGTGAGGGCTTACAAAGCTGGTGAGACTGGAAGCCACACGTTAGAGATTTTTGGCTGTTCCTTAGCATTGATGTGTTTCTCCTGCCCTGCTGCCATGGGTATTGGTTTCCACCCTCTGTTTACCCAAGTTTTGGTCTGTCTTTGCCCCTTTTACTACTTCTCCCTGGAAATGTTCTCCTCATCAGCCTTCCCTTCTTTTCACCTAAGCTAATTCCCTCTTTAGATCCTTTTGCATTCACCCTTTCTCTGTCTCCTCCTCTCCAAAGTCCTGAACAGCTGAATTATTTGTAGTATTCCTTGACTCTGCTTGTGGATGACTCCCCTCCTGTCTCTTCATTTAAATGACAAATCCTCTAGGGCAGTGACCACCTTCAATTTGTGTTCATAAAGCACTCTGGGAGCCTATTCTTGGATAGCATTAAACACAACAATGATAAATTTGACTGCTAATGATCCAAGCAAAGGAAGAGGTTTGCTTGACTGCTGGAAGGCAAATCACAGACAGTTCACCCTTTGGCTGCTGGTATTGCTGTCACAATTACATTTTCTCTTCCAAAACACAGAAATAAAGAACAAAATTACATTTTGAGTCTGGGCTCCTTTCTATGCCAGGAAAGCTCAACCCTTTAGGGGAAGTTTGTGTCAGGGAACATTGGCCCAGCAAAGAGTAATAATAGAGTAACAGAATAATGATGTTAATGTGCTAAGCAGATTTGTGAAGGAATTAACCAATAAGTCCTGATTTTTGTTCAGATACATGTGTCTCTCTTGCTCTTGCAAATTAGACAGAGCTGTGCTTTAGCATCTGAGGGCAGATTTGGGAAACTCAATTATACACAATCAAACTATTATGCATCTTTTTTCATCCGTTTCGTGCTGTGTCTCTTGTTACTAAGATGAGATAACTTGACAATGCAGCAGAGAAATTAGTACTGTTTTAGGTTGTTATTATTGAGCATAATGTTCTGGAAATGTAGAGAAGTTATAATTCCCTAAATAATATGAAATAGATTTGCTAACACTTACATTTATTACTTCTAAACTAAAAGAAGAATAAAAGCCTTTTGAACCTGATCTTCATTTGATGTATATGGAAACCAGGAGAACCTCTTCAGTAGTCCATCATGTTCCCTATGGATTAGCCTAAGTAGGTAGTTTGCTAGACACTTCTAACTTTAACATAAGTTATTTACTTTTACAGTGTCATATATTGATCATAAAGCACAGAGTTAAAAGAGAAAAGGAAGAAGCAAAAGAAAGTAAGGTAAAAGCTTGGGTTTTCTTTAAAAAAAAACAACCCAATATTTTACCTACAGGAAAGAGAAGACAGAGGGAGGCTCTTCACAGTGATGTGGCATGGGAGGACTAGAGACAATGGGATTAAGGTAAAACAAGAGAGGTTCAGATTGGGTATAAGGACAGTGAAGCAGTGGCACAGGCTGCCAGGGGCATTGTGCAGTCTCCATCTTTGGATATTTTTGAGCTCCAACTGAACAAATCCTTGAGCAGTCCTGAGCAGAAGCAATCCAACATTAAGCAGGAAGTTGGACTAGAAACCTCCTAAACTCCTTCATAATCTTTTATCCTGCTGGAGTAGCAGTGGTCAAGAGTAAAGAGATGACATGCCAAGAGCATGTCAATAGCTTGTGCTGAGATACTAGCTCTGGTGTGAGAGCAAAACAACCTCATGTTTGAATACAAAATCCCTTTATTTTATATAAAAATGTCCCCTACTATTAACGTATTCAGAAATTGTTTGCAACTAAAAGAAATGTTTAGGGTACATGGCAATTCACAGCACTGAAATCTGAAATATTTGAGTCGTGTCAGCACTTGACAGAATCAAAGTACAGGTCAGCATCCTATTTCTGATTCATCACCCTATTGAGTTATTGCCACTTGAGAGTGTTTTAGGAAAGAATGTGAAAGCTGCTAAATTCTGTCACTTCAGAAAATCTGCTCCTGGTTTATCAGTACATTCATTAGTTCCTGAGTTTTCTCTGTCCAGATGGAATTTTCACCTGCTTGCACACTGAAAAAGGATGGAAACAAAACCCACTGTTCCAAATGTGTTGACAGAGGTAGAACAAACTGTATTGGGAAGAGACATCTGCTAGGCCTTCATTTCTGATAAACAGCTGCAAAAATACTGATAGGACTTCAGGCTGATTTTAGTTCTTTTTCCTACCCTTTCACCCCTAAAAAAGAGTCCTTTTCTATTCTTTTAGAATAGACATTACTGAATTCACTCTGGTGGTTTGGTGCAGTCCTGGGACTTGCCGTAGCCTTTCCCATGCTCCCTGTGCCAGTGCTCAGCTTTGTGCCAACTGCATGGTCACAGAGATGAGGGAGCAATTGATGTCACTGCTACTACCTCTTAGAAGAAGCTAGCTTTGCTCCTTAGGAACTTACTGCTCAGACAGGGACAGGAAATCCTGAGTTGTAATTCTTTTTAATTCCTACTGTTTCCTATCAGTTCTCTGCACTGTCAGTAGAGGAGAAAAATAGTTGTTTTAGGGAACCTGCTTCTACTGCTCTTCATCTTCAGACACATCTTAGCTACTCTTTCTGTTGACTTAACAGGGAACTTAAGTTCTTAATTTAGAAGAACAGTATTAATTCCTTCCTCTTATTTCTTCCCTACCTCTTCCTCCAAGGCTAGCTGGTGCTTTGGGAAAATCTGGGTCTCAACAACACTGCTTTTATTCCAAAAACTATTGCTTTATTGCATTCTGGAGTCTTGCTTAGATCATTTGACTAATAGTATTTTTCTAATTATTATCTCAAAATGTTCCTGAAACAGAATCAGGGGTTGTCAGGTCTGAACCTTTAAGCCTTTGCTGAACAACCACTCAAGGAGGTCTCAGAAATTGGTAGCTTAAAAGAGACAGGCTTTAACAAAAGCTTGAACAAAGTCATAATGGAATCTTGAATATATCTTCAAGTCAACTAGAGGTTTCCTGGGCAAAGAGACATTAAAGGACATTTAGGAACAAACAGTCCTTCATAAGGATTTATTCTACTTAGCTGTGGGTTTTGAAAGGAAAAACATTTAGCTTGATGTGAGAGAAATTATAGGAACTATTGAGCATCCTAATTCAAACAGCAGACTCTTCTAATATGTGAAGTATAAATGCATAAAGAAAAGGAAAAAAGTGACTCCAAAAGATTTACTTCTAGAGCATCGTGCTTTTAGAGAGGTCATAAACATCAAAGCTGGGAAGGGCAAGTTCAAACTACAAGATTATATTCTAGCAGCAACAATGCTTAAAAGGCATGAAGGTTAATGGTAGATAACACCACTGTGTTCTTCCAGTGAGAGCTGAGGGAATGGAAGTTAAAATAAAATGTTAAGAGGAGCAGGAAAACAAGATTTCCTTGATTTCTACAGAATAGTTCTTCCAAGTCTTGGGCTCAGAAGTGGAAATAATGTTGTAACATTGCTCAAAGAGAGTTACCACAGTGAGATAAAAATACTCTGAGGCTGCTTGAGAGAGGAATCTTCAGAGAAAAACCAAGCTAAAGCAAGTCACATGAAAAGCAAGTTAAGATATCAGCCTCAACTCAAGAGATGCTACACAACTGTAATCTAGCAGGATTCAGCATCCTGATCACACATATGAGTTTATAAAGCAAATATTTAAAAACCTTCCTCTAAACCTGATTTCAATCCAGTAGTCAAATATTAAAGCTATAGAAATGCAAAGTCCAATATTTTTCTCTTCATGCTAAATTAACCAATGAAATACTAACAGAAGTAATAAACTCTGCAGTAGTTGAACATTTTGCTCAAGACTGTATTCCTTTCCAAAAAAGTGTTCTAGGCATATTAGGCATTTCTAAAGCTGTGTTTGCTGTAGAAAGACTTGCTTTACATAGAAGGTCTGTTCAATTATCAGTTTTGACTCCATGTTTTTTAAACTCCAAAAATATAATCGATGAAATTCAGGATTTAGGCTCTACACTTTAAAATGATGTATCCTATTTAGGCTAGAAAAGGTTTCCCATTCTTGTTTTACTCACACACTCAAACTCAGCTCTCGGAAGGAGCTGTAAGTGATGAAATCCTTTGTAACATACTTATTTTTCCCTGCAAAAGTACATTTCTGCAGCAGCTGTAGGTCTGAGAGGCTCTGGTTACAATTTGCTCAGCAATTTGTAGTTTTAGGACCATACTAGCAGCTGGGATTGCAAAGAGGATTGGCTCCATGCACGTGGAGCAGTATATATTGTATTATTTACCTTCAATTTGAAATTAGTATTTATAACCTAGCCGTTGAAGTGGGAAGGATACTACAGGTTCCTGTTTCTTTCTAGCAATAAAAGTACAACTGAGGTATTTTTTAAAACAGCAGCAGCCTATAAAAATTAAAATTAGAAAACCAAATGAGGCTAATATTCCCTTTCATGGTGTTTACCAAGGACTTATAGCTGTAATCAGGGGTTGAAACTGAAAGGCTGGTGAAAGCTAATTTGCCACCTGAGCACTTTAAATAAGCACCTTGGCTCTTTCTGAGGAGAACTGGAACAGAACAGAGATCTAGTGTAACTTCCAAATTCTCATTTGGGTTATTTCTTCATCCTCTTCTGACCATTAGCACAGAAATGAGTATACTTGGAAGGGCTATTTTCTACAGCATTTGACTGTGAAGAGGATGATTTAACACTAACAAGAATGGCAGAAGCTGGCCTGTAATGTGTTTAAAACAGATGTTAGCTAAGACTCTGAGCTAGTTTTCTTGGATGCAATTGTCACTGATTTCAGTGAAATTATTCCCACCTTGTGGCTATAGTCAGAATCTTTATTCCTCACAGTGGACACATTTTTAGCCTTAAGGTTGCCACATAACTATAATTAAACATCTGCCTCAGCTGATAAACCTTCATGAGAGACAGCAGAAGCAGAGTTTTTCACCTGAAATCCATTGTGTGCAGTGGATTTTGTGCAATGGATTTCACATCTGTTGGATGTTAAAGGATGCTTCCTCTAATTTCATCACAATGAAAAAGTTTTAACCTTTTCCTATAATTGTGCTTTGATATAACATTGGTCAATGCAGAAGGAAACTTCAGGGGATGTCATTAAGTGATTCAACAGTAACTATGAAATAAGCAATCATCAATAGGGCATAAGAAGGAAAGAAACTTCCAACAATTTCTGACATTGATTGGTTGCATTAATTCAGTAATATGCCAGCAGAAATACCATTTTTAGTCATGAGGGTGAATACACATTAGGACAATTTACTGGGTACACACTACCCCTTGCTGCCTTTAATCAAGGCTAGATACCTCTTCTTAAGAGTCTTGATAAATATATTTATGATTGTGATTCTGTAGCCTGTATGACAAAGGAGATCAGGGTGGATTTTTGTGCTGATCTCAGCTGCTCCTCAAATACCTTCTGCTCCTCAAGACCTAAGATGCTTTCAGTGTTATCAAATTAAAAAATTATGTGTTTCATGGAGCTATGGCAACATGGAGCTATTTTGCAAAGCTTTCTTTGCAGAAAGCTCAGGGAAATGTTGGAGAAGGAAGAATATTTTCCACTCACATCTTTAACTCTTTTTAGAAAGTTGGTAACGTGGTAGAATATGAGTGAGGAGAGGGAAAGGAAGCTCACAGGGTCACAACAAATGCTGTGAGTTAAAAGACAATATATGATGAAAACTAGAAAATCCAAATTGAGAGACTCAGATTAGAACTGCAAAACACCAAAAGTCTGCTCATGGCAGCAATTAATGCACTCCAAATGAAAATGTTATGCATCCTGCACAGCCTCTGTAGGATGCCATGTGGATCCATGCACTCTAGGAGTTCTAGGACCCATAGTAATTTAGGAATCAGCAACAATTTGTTTTGCAAAGCAAATGGGAGGATTTGCTAGGTCTGTGTAATGTATTGCAGAGAAAAGCCTAAGGATGCTTTTGTGCATGAGGATGCCCTCAGATGTGGTTGTGATGGACATGGAGTGATCTGGTGCATCTGGTCTGCAGGAAAGAAGTGCTCTAGGAATATCCTAACATTCTCTCCAATCATCCATCATCTGGGCCCTCTCTCCCCAGGAGTTATCCCAGTTTCTGCTGCTTGGGACAATGCTGTGTCCAAGACTCATCCTGGGGCTGGAATCTCTCAGGAGGTGGAGAGAAGAAACATAAGTACCCAAGTTTAATAAGCAACGAGCTATTAAGTTCAACAGGAGATGTGTACCCTAAGCACCTTCAAAGATTTGATTATTTTATTATTATTATTTGTAAACAAAACAGGTGCCAGGGGTGGGAAGGAGTGGAGGGAATGGGCATGAGTGGCAGTGTGTATCCCTGGCCAGGCTTTCATCTTCTGCCTTTGTGGGAGGTCTGTACTCCCTTCTGAAGCCAGAAGCAAAGGCCATTTTTAATTCTGTTTCTTCTAGGTTCTGCAAAGAATTCTTCTGGCACTTACTCTGTTGGCACAGAGCAACTCCAATAACCTCAGCATGGCTATTCTTTCCAAGAAAATACCAATACTGACCTATGCCACAGAACTAATATTTTTCCACATTCCAACAGCTTTGATTTCTGTTGCTATGTCATGTTTCAAGTAACGGAGCATCACCATAAATGAGGCACATACAGACAATAAGGAAAAGAGAGAAATATCCATTACCAGTGTGGGAGTATTTCATTATAAAGACTCTTCTCCTTTGACTTTTCAGTTCTGGGAATAATAACTCCTAAATTCTACTGAGTAGTGAAGTCATGGACCTCAGGAAGTTACGGTTTTCTTGGATGATTATTATCCCTCTCTCACACTATTTCCTCAATGTTCTGCAGGTAATAAGTAGCCTGCCTCTTTGATTCTCAAAAGAAAAGCAGCTTATCACCTTTGCTCTTACTCTATAGATACCAGTAACCTTCTCTTTCATGTGGTCACCCTTGTTAACACACCTAATTTAATTCAGAGTAGTTGTTCCCAGTCTGCATTTAGCTTTGAACTTTCCAACCTATTTTGGATGCAGAGAATTTATACTTAAAATCCTGTGATTTTTTTTTTTCCAACTACACTAGCTGATCTAATGAAAGATATGACCTCTCTCTATAAAACTTGCATTTTAAATTGGATGTGCTATAAATTCACGTTATTAAGATTATCCTGCAACTGAAGTCCTCAGTTCTCACAAGGGAGATTGCATCATTAGACCTCAAACTTGAGACCTCATATCTGCTTTATTAGTAAGCAAATGATCATTTTCCTGCACTGAAATGACATCAGTTGCTACAATGACAGCTAGTAAGTAAGAACATAACCACAGCTTGTGGCCAGGTAGCTCCTAGGTTTCTGATGTGTAAATGGATGCCCTTAAAAGATCTGAAGTTGCCAAGATATTTTTGTTGCTGTTGCTGTCAATCCTGTTACAAACAAGAATAAAAACAAGAGTTTGTGAACTGCAGAAGACACAAGGATGTGTGTGTTTACTTTTTATACAGAGTAATTTTGTGATCCAAAGTGTCTTTGTGGAATTTAGAGACAGTAGATAGGCAACAATTTGCCTATATCTCCAGAATTTTTCTTTTCCATTTGAAAGGAAGTATACAAACCTCAAGCACACACTCTTGCTTTTCTGATGGCATTTTGTTCCATACTGCCAAGCCATCACACTCCATCATTCCCCCTTATTGGTGTGATAGTGAACAGCAACTAAGGCAAAGTCATCCTTAAAACAACCAGGAATATAGCTGGCATTTCAAAATGAAAGAGCTTTTGGTTTCAAGTCAGACTACAAGTGCAACACATAAAGTTTATAGGTCTTAGTCTTCAGGCAAAGTTTGTGAGGGCTGCTAGCATATTAGTAGAAGAGCCTACGGCTGGAACACCAAGGTGACACTGAGGACAAGGCATGCAATTTCAGCTTCAGTCTCTATGCACAGTTATACATTTTTAATTGAAACAAACCTCCCTGTTTTTCTCTTTAGGTAAGCAAGAGCTGCAGGATTAAATGGTCTGTCGAATGAATTGACTGCCACTGAGTGCAAAAAATCATGCAGTCTACATGTTATAGGGCAGAGGTACCAACTCTGTGCAACAAATGAGGACTTCTGACTGACAGCCTCTGAACTCCAGGTAGATTCATCTGAACCATACATTTTTCACAGTCTAAATTTTGACAACAACCTGCATTTGAAGAACAATTTCCTGATTAAAGTACACTTTCCTTCCAGCTGCTCATAAACCTGCAAGCTGTTCTGGCCTTTGGAGCTTCAAGAACTCTGCTACCTGGCTACATTTAAGCTGTAAGCTGGGGGCTTTGGAGTGTTCTTTGTTGGTTATGATGCACAAGCTAATGTTCTGGGGAAGCCCTTGCTGAAAGGGTGGTTCTTAACAGATACTGCCTGCTTGGGTAGCCTGGAGTGCAAAGCAAGAGGAGTGGCTAGAACCGCAGAAGTCTGTGCTGCCATCCAGCCTGACCTGGACAGGCTAGAGACATGGGCAGGGAGAAAATTAATGACATTTAACAAGGGGAAGTGTAAAGTACTGCATCTGGGAAAGAACAACCCCATGGATCAGTACAGACTGGGAACTGA